>QMIH01002459.1:57575-67751 GCA_003987875.1 Clarias batrachus | reverse complement strand
ACGTCACTAGAAGTCTCCCCACTCTCAGTCACCAAGCACTTACACTCACTGCTTCTCTCCTCTGCTCCTGCTGCACCTGTTCAACCAAGCTACAGTGTATTCAATAAAATTTCTACAYGACTTAATCATCGATTGTCTGCTATTGGGTTCACTCCAGTTCAGTCACTCAGGCTTCTGACACTTCTTTTCTTGCAATTAATAAATGTAATGCATTCCTTAACATGTCATTGTGCAAGTTCACATTACCAGTCTAAGGTTTGGACACATCATCTAATTCAGTGGCATTTATTTTCATTTATTTTCACATTATAAAACAATACTGGAGAAAATTATGAAATGACACATATGGAATTAGTGTAATTAAATAACAACAATAACCACAGTCTGGAATAATTTTTGCAAAAACAGTATTGTCAGGTTTATTTGAAAAACCCATCAAGCAGCATGATGAAACTGTATCTCATGAAGACCAAAACTTCTCTTAGAGTAATCAGCCTCAAAAATCACCAATTATACAAAGCAATTACAAAAGTATTAGAGCTGTTATGAAGGCTTTATGGAGAATATGTAGCAAACAACTCAAAATCAACTGTTCAAAAGAGATTATTGCATAATTTGGATGTCTTCAATATTGTTTTACAATGTAGAAAGAAACTTTTTCTTCTTTCTCAAATAATACAAACAAAAATCAAGCAAGACCAGGGACTTAGAAGGTGGGTACAAACTTTTCACTGCTGGGGTACATTCCCTTGTTGCTGAAAAAAATAAATAAATAAATGAATAAATAAAAAAGTTTTAGTTTGATAATAAAGAGGTTTTAGTTTGACATCACAACTCATTTGCTATTAAAAAAAAACAACCTGATTAACAAATTCCCTGCCCTGATCGGTGAGCATCCTCTTTGTACATTGTGACATCTTCTACAGATTTGGATGGTAATGGGTATGCCTCTACCCACTTTGTGAAATAATCAATCAGTACACAAATGTACTTATTGCCTTTCTCGGTCTTCGTCATCTTTTCTACAAGGTCCATACCGACCAATTCCCACGGGTCATTTACCTTCAAAAACAAATAAAAGTTAATACATATTGTAAAGCATTTTGCAGGGCAGGCCAGAATACAGACACAAGAAACACCAGATTTAGGAAAAGTAAGTGCTCTTTTATTTGCAACAATATATATAAAGCAAGAGTTAGGGGAAGTTACGTCTTGAAGAGCAAGTGGGGAGATCTCCTAGAACAGCTGCAGCTAGTCTTGTACACTCGACAAGCTGGGCATAAGGAGAGCTGAGTGAGCTGTCCTGGGTTGCAGGCTTCCTTGGCTCTGTAAAAGAGGGGAAAATAAAGTAGGTGAGTCTCACGTCCAGTATCTCCCCCTCATGGGCCTTGGATGGACGCATTCCTTTAGTGGGTGCTGTTGACACCAGGGTGGTAGGTTCTCTACTGCCTTTGGCCACAAGAAGTTGAGGCGTCCCGCCCCTTGTTCGCGTGAGGTGGAGCTGACCATGGTGCTGAATTTATGATGAGTTTTCCTCTGCATGGTTGAGCGTGAGGGTGGCAGATAGTAAGAGGCGGTGGCTCTGGGCCCGCCGCCACAATATTAATATATTTAGCTTAAGAAATCATTAAATTAATTAAGTATAACCTCAGTTGCATGGATGACTCCTTTCACTCTTACGTCAAGCTTTCCTAGAGTAGGAAACCTTTCTGTTAACAAAGATAGAGGTCTGAGAGATGAAAAGGGGGTGCTGAAGCGACCTCCTGAATTTGAAATAACACCCTACAGTGTCCAATTACATCCAGTCGGACTCAAATTAACTGAGTGAAAATATTAAAACATTGGAGATTTTACTATGTACATTATGTGAAT
Source organism: Clarias batrachus (assembly GCA_003987875.1). Classification (NCBI taxonomy): domain Eukaryota; kingdom Metazoa; phylum Chordata; class Actinopteri; order Siluriformes; family Clariidae; genus Clarias; species Clarias batrachus. Next base: position 65,879 of record QMIH01002459.1, on the reverse strand, counting down.
AATTTCTTGTGATCACATGATATCACTAAAATGAAACAGACGTGGCTTAGGTTTTCCTGAAAATGTTAATACAGACTAAACTAAAAACACTGTTAAATATAAAAAGCCAAATAAACAAGCAAGAGATAAACAATGTTGGTTTGAGGTGTCTTCATGTCATAGTGGTGAAAAAAAAACATGTTAATACGTCGTCTAGCAGTTTCAGTAGTAATATAGACAAAGTTCAGTGAAACACACACACATCTGCTCTCCAAATTTCCCCTACAAACATCTACGTCTGTTCTTTTAAAGTGTAAAACTAACTATTTATTTCTTTTATACCAGAAATCTTACCTTCTCTATATGAAAACACCTGTTCTAGCAGATTTGTCCCAGAAAACGTGTTGCAACTTTTCAACTTGTTTTTTTTTTTTTACTTTTACATACATTTTGTACACCTTTATACATTTACTGTATAAGACAATGATTTATATGGCAATGACATAAAACACTAAATCAGTGCACTTCAGTTCACATAAGAAAAAAACTTTTTTTTGTTTGTTTTTTCTTTTATGGTGCTGGATGATGGTTAGAAGCTCTTCTTTTTATATAAATTATATTTCAAACAAATGAACATACAACAAATGGAGAAAAACTCACAAACAAAAAAAAAACATATAAAAAACAAGAAAAATACTACAAATGCACAAATTTCCATCTTGTATAAACTAAACTAAGGAAACAAACTTTGCTTAAAAACTAGAACATCTGAACAAATTCTTTCTGTTTAATAATCACACATCCAAAACAAATGCATAATGGTTTACAGAGCAGTTACAAAAAGCAGCTGGGTCTAAATACTGTATACAATGTATACCATAAAAAAAATTAAAAAAAACTTAATCCTGAATTGCAGCAGCATCAGCTGACCTCCCTTAAAGGAAACCCGCTAAAGGGACAGCGCTACATAGTATTCACTGTGCAGAACAGCCATTTTTGTTTCAGAGCTGTTTTAGACTATGAGCTCTGTCTCGTTGAGGATTTTCTGAAATTAGGATTATTCTACATCATGGGAGCTTTACAGGACAGACATTTTCTATCATCGTGCTCCGAACTGATTCATTGAAACCAGTGACCCATTTCAACCAAACACACCCAAATAATCTCATAAGAAACAGTGTTGGACTTAAATTTTTATCTTATTACACATCTGAGGATGAAAGTTAAGGACCTTGCTCAAGGGCCCAACAGCAGTTACTTGGTGGAACTGGGGACTTTCCCCATCAGTAGTCCAATACATTAGCCATGAGGCTACCCCTGCACTCATCAGTAAGGCTTTCACAGTGATTAATAGAATCCAAAAAGAGGTAGAAAAAAGGCATCTTCCTCATCTGTCCTTCTGCTTTTGGCTAAATTGTTTTTCAAACGATCTGCCAAATTCATATTTACATATTTGCTTGTTAGTGCCAAAAAAACTTAGATTTCACTTTATTCCAGTATACTGTATATTAATTAGTTTTTAACTTTTGAGTTATTTTGTGTGTTATTTAATTTCCATGAAGAGGCCTTTAGAGAGAATGTGATGGAAAAGACATACACATTTCTCTATGATCAGTCACAGAGTCATAATAATGTTAACAAAAATATAGTTGTCAACTAAACACCTAGAATGATCTGACGTGTATTGACGAGTGTGACCAAAATGTTCCCTCCAAATATCAATRAGGCTGAATTTGTCCAGGAACACTCTTGACCTTGAATTAGCTGAGGCGATATTCCTAGGAGGCGTCTATGAATTCAGTCCTGTTAGGTAACCGACACGAGGAACGCAAGTGCAGATTGTACAATAAGTTCACAAAACACAACAGTCAAATCCAGCAAGGATAATCCAGCTCGTGAATCCAGTAAACAGGCAAGGGTCGGGCGATGTGCAACGGGCATGAACTGGGACAGGCTAAACTCGTAAACGTGAGAACAGAAGCAAAATCAAAAATCTGAAATAACAGTAAAAATTCAGAAGGCTCGGTAATGACACTGGAACAAGTTCAAAGGGAGCATATACTTTGCGAGGACCAGAAGTACCCTAGTCCCTTTTATCTGTGTTCTGTGATTAGTCTCAGGTGTGCTAGTACACAGATGAGCCAGAGCGTTTGTAGAGCGTTTGTAGTTCTGACAAGTCCCCTTTTACAATAGTCACAGTAGGATACTTCAGTACCCGATGTGAAATTCTAACTTCCAAACTGTCAAATAAATTATCATCATCAGAAGAATCGTAATCCTTCATGTTAACAATAATAAATCTCATCTGGTTTAGTTGTATGACGCAAAATGACCCAGTGTCACGGCACGCCAGGTCACGCCCACCTGTCAAACTAAGACATGATCTCCCAAGACTCCATTCCATACTCCAGTTCGCTGTTTCTGTTTTGCCGCCTCATTGGCCGGCTTGAGCACACCTGTTGCTCATTTCAATCATGGCTCTGCTCTATTTAACCTGCTCACAAACAACCTCCCGTTGCCAGATTATTGTGTGCCTTAATGCTCAATTTTCCAGCGATTTCACCTGCCCTGCTACTCGGATCTCGACTCACGCTTTGTTTTACGGACCACGTCTTTTGCTTCACGTCTTGGATTGTTGTTTGTTTGGATTTCTGGATAACGACCCTCGCCCTCGTATCTTGACCACGGACTTGGATCACGGACTCTATTACTTTTCTCGGCCTTGACCCACGCACGCTCACCACTGCCTCATCTTCACAAGGCAATCAGCGCATACAACAACACGCGCTCTGCACTTGGATCCACCAGGCCCGTCCGGACCGTAACACCCAGAGAATCAAAGTCTGTAGATAATATATCCCCATCTTATCTATTACTGAGGATCCTGACACCAACTGAATGCACTGAACATTATTGCCCCACTGTAATGTCGACTGTAACTTCCAAAAAGTCCATCTTCTTCAGATTAGTAACATGTTTCTTTACAAACAAAAATACAACTTTCCTCTTTATGCTCTTCTCACAAACTATTCTCACAGTGGCCTCCCGTGTGGTAGGAGGGAATTATTTGCCTTTTTTTTTTTTAGAAATAATAATTATGGTGGATGAGAGAGATAAGTTCTTTCCTCGACTCTGGTTCTCCAAGTCCTCCTCGTATCTCCTATAAAGACAGACAGAAACAGGATGAGATCTGAGCTGAGACTGAATGATACTTTTCTACTGGATTTTTACTCCACACACAGATTTTTATTCCATATTACACTGTAAACTCCATCATGTCTTACTCTCTCAGTTCAGCAGGAAGTCACACAGTCACATTTTATAAGTTTGTGGTTGAAGAATCTCCTTTACAGTCTGTAAAACATTCACATCATCACAAAATGGACTAAACACTGTGTATAAATACTGTAGTGGTTTTAAACATCATTTATGGATCATAAAGGTTCACTTACAGGGTTTGGGTGGAACAGGTCTGAAGTCTGAAACACAGATGATGGACAGACAGTTAGTATCAAATTTGTCTACTGGATTTCCTTTCAACAAATCAGTTCAACTTAAACAGAAGCAAAATATTCATCAGATCCCCTTTCAGGAATTAGAAAGTGTAAATCTGTTCTCTGAAAACTTCACATCTGCCTCCTTCCTCCTCTCACCAGAGTTCTTCTTCTTCCAGACCACAATTCCAGCAACAACGGTGACGAGAGCGACGAGAGCCGCGACTACAGCAGTGATGATAGCAACCGGTGCTCCACCTGATCCTCCGTCTGATCCTCCATCTGTTAAATCAGCACAGAGTCTTTATTATCTGCTGCAGCAAGAAATCAGCTTTCACTCTCTACAGCTCTAGTTTATTAGGACCTTTTGGTACTTCTCGCACTAACTCCTTCTCCAAGCTGCTGTGCTGAACCACGCAGGTGTAGGTGTGTTTCTGCAGATCCTCAGCTGGGACTTTCAGAATGCTTCTCTTCTGGAAGCTTCCATCCTGGTTGGGTAACGTCTCTCTGAGCTCCACGTCCTCATGCACGTCCTCTCCGTCCTTCTGCCAGGTGATGTTTAGTGCTTTGGGAAAGAAACCTGTAGCGAGACACACCACCTCCGGGGAAGGAGAGTGCTTCTGGAGCAGTGACACCTCGGGAACAACTGCAGAGACACAGAGACATCAATGTCAAAACACTGTCAAATTTAGGAAAGAAATAGATGAGGAAAAGTACTTTTTATATCATTTCCTCTGTTATTAGTGACAAAATCATCAGGCACTAGTGGCTCAGTAGACATTTTGCCTGCCATGCGGAAGGCCCGGATTCGATTCCCACGGGATGCAGTGCCGGTCCCAAGCCCGGATAAAATTAGAGGGTTGCATCAGTAAGGGCATCCGGCGTAAAACCTGTGCCAAGCTTATATGTGCTGTGCTGACCTCTTGCCAGAAGCAACCGAAAGGCCAACAAAAACATTAGTGACAAAATCATGTGATGACTGTAAGGATGCAATAAAGTTTTGTACTGGAAAACATAAAGTTTATAAAGTATAAAATATAAATTGTGTGCATGCAGGTTTAAGATGGAGGTAGAAAAGTTAGAGTGCAGTATTTATCCTGTACAATCATTACCCTGCGTTCACACCGAACGCGGCAAGAGCGTCAAAGGACGCTCTCGCCGCCCTGCCGCTGGCGCCTGTCGCCGCCGCGGTTCGCCGCTCTGACGTAGACTGAATGCCTTTCTTCTATTTAAAGGGGCCGCAAAGCAATCAAGCTTGATCTTATGGAGACTGACCAAAATGTGGCAGATAACAAGATATTGATTGATAGAAATAACTGTATTGTAGAAATAAACAAAGTATAAGGCATTTGTATGGTGTGGCTTCTGTTTATTGTGAATTGCTAGTCTAACTTAAAAAATATATATTATTATACTATATTTCATATTATATTTAAACACCAACAATTTCAAACACCTTTGTCCACGCATCTTTTTTTTTTTATTAATGTCCCTGAACACAAACAGGGACATGTCATAAATAATCGGGAAACCCGCTACTGCAATAATTAACTTCTCCTCCATTTTGCTTGGGAACTAATGTCGTCGGAACAAACGTTTACAGGACTGCGCTCCGCGGAATCCTCTCAAGCGGAGGACCTCTACTTTTAATTGGTTGCCGCTCAACCACGTCATAGCTCATTACCATAAAGTTGAGCTGATTTCAACTCCCTACGCCGCTCTTCGCCGCCCCTCGCAGCTGACTCCCATTGAAAATGAATGACTTCCGGCGTCTTTGATGCTCTCGCCGCGTTCGGTGTGAATGCAGGGTTAATGTTCTGGTTATTATGGAAACTATTAAGAAAGAAGTTAATGTGTATCAGTGGATCAGATTCAGATAGTGTAAACTTTTTCACAGTCAGTGTTAATTGTATGTTTGTTTGTTTTTTAGTCAAAGTGAGATATTAAATTGTACATGATCAGTGCAGTAACAGAGCAGATCACACATGCACACACACACACATTACCTTTTCTGTTCAGAGTGTCATTGCTGTAAGACGTGTAATACTTTAACAGATCGATACAGTCACGCTCCAGGAAGTTCTTCCAGTATTTATCAGAACCGTCAGACTCCCAGGTGTGTTTGATGGTCTCAGCTTGAGGTTTAACTGCAGTCCAGGTTCCAGTTGTCAGATTCAGACTGATGAAATCTTCTCCATCATAACCGTACTGATCATTTCCTCTAGTGGTGACATCATCATCATCACACTCACAGCTGAACATCCTCTGTAGTGTGTGAACTCCTAAAGAGACAAACAGACAGACAGACAGATACAGATTACACACAGGAGACTTTTGGTCATATACAGTAAGCAGTATATGTTTTTCTGTTTTTTTTCTTTTTCCCCGATTTTCTCCTTATTTTTAGTCGTGTCCAATTCCTCCCGGTCACTAGGGGGCTTCACATTAAGGCTACTACTACCACTCAGCCAAGAGGGTGAAGAATATCACATGTTTCCTCTGAACCAGCTGATCGCATCTTAAGTGCTCACTCACACACCATTGGGGGCGGCGTAACACACTCGGAGGACAGTGCTATCCGCTCCTTCCGCTTGCATGAGCTCACAGACGCCCCTGATTGACTGTAAATCCATGATCAATGTGGGAGCACCAAGTACCTCTCATCCCTCCCCTCTGAGAGAGCTCGGCCAATCAGCTCTCTCTAGACCTCCGGCTGTGAGAGGTTATCGGATGATCGGATAAGCACGTTGCCACTCTGAGGCCCAGTAAGCATATTTTGTACATTGCTGTTCTCATAGCTGTCTATGACTACTGGAGTTACAAATACATAATGGCATCCCACTGCAGGACACACACACACACACACACACACACACACACACACGCACACACACACACACACACACACACACACACACACGCACACACACCAATTTAGAAATGCCAATAAGTCTACAGAGCATGTCTTTGGACTGTGGAAGGAAACTGGAGAACCCAGATGAACCCGACCCAACACAGGGAAAATGTTTATACTTCACGCACCTGAGGTGAGATTAAAACTTTCACACCTGGAGGTGAGAGGCCACAGTGCCAACCACCAAGGCGCCATGTTACATAGTTCAAAAGGAATGCGACAAACGCAATTATAATGCAATTTGTACATACAGTGGAACCTCGGATTGTGAGTAACACGGTTTGCGAGCGTTCCGCAAGACAAGCAAAGATTTTTAATACATTTTCACTTGGAAAGCGAGCAAAAGTCTTGGTTTACGAGTAGCGAGTATCATGTATCACACATGCGCCTCTTATTTTAACACTGAGCATCACATGATAACCACTGAGCCAATGGTTTTTCTCTCTCTTGCACTGCGGAATTGTGGGTATTTGTCTCCCCTGCTGGGTCTTAGTGCTCGTCTCATACTGGTATAATCAACATCTCCTCTGTTTCAGCGTTCCTCCTATGTGTGTGTGCACATAATTTGACACCAACACACACACACCGACATGCGCACACACACGCGCACACACACGCGCACACTCTCTCGACTTTTCACCCCCTCCCCGGCTTCAAACACGCACACAGAATCTCTGCTCTGTCGCGATTCTTTTCAAATGTAAGGTGCTGATTCATTTGTTTTTGTTTTGTTTTTACTTTACAGCAGTGATTCCATTAGTATGCGATCATGCGAGTGTCATTACAGAGATTTCTTTTTCCCCCATTAAAACAGTGTTTCCATTGTGTGTGTTTTTTTGTGAATCTTAAAAAGCTAGGTGTTGGGAGGGAGAAGGAGGTTTACTGTATAAGGCGAGGGAAGGGGCTAATTCCACACATACACAGTGTCACAACACAAACACTTATCTGTCGGGATTTATTTTTACTTTTTTTGAAGGTAAAGTGCAGGTTTTTTTTTTTTTACTTTATATATTGTATTAATTATTTTTATGTATTTATTGTTTTGCGCTGTGGCATGAATAATTTGAGTTTTCATTATTTCTTATGGGAAAATTATATTTGGTTTACGAGTATTTTGGAATACAAGCCCGCTTCGTAATCCAAGGTTCCACTGCAGTTATTTGTAAATCTTTTGTGGACAGATTTGCAAAAAAACTAAATTACCAGCTAGTCTGAAAAATATCACTACCTTCAGCAAATGTAATGAAGCTCAGATTCAGGTCAGAGGATCGACTTCACCATCACAGAAACATACAGCACTTGAAGAATTGTGCTCTATACAGCCCAGAATTCATCCTTCAGCTTTCACTCTCACAGATTAGTGTGTATTCATGTTGGAACTGGTGTGGGGTTGTTTTTCAAGAGTTTTCAATTTTCACATTTTAGGTCTGTAGTGTCCACATGACTTGGACACTACAGACCTAAAGCATGTTGAGAATTATTATCTACAGTGTTTACTTAGTATGGAGCATTACAAGTTCTTTTACATCACAGTCGTGGTAAGCAATGCAGTACGTACAGTAATGATGTCAAATATGAAATTGAATTGATTTACTTAGCACTAATATAACGTATACAATTACTGACGCAGGCAAGTTCATAGAGCAGGAGAGTCTGTAAGTCTGTAAGAGTCTCAAGTCCACTTATGATATAAASYTGCAAACATCACACTATAAATCAGACACTATAAACAATTATCCAGAGCAAATGAACTTTATCATAATATTTGTATATCTGGGGAGTTATGGGTTAAGAGCTCAGCTTTTCACTGCTGGAAAGTTTCAAACTCTGATTATAAGCATTTTTCTAACAGTGTGAAATCACACTCTGTGGCTTCTCCTGTATCTCTGTGCTGCCTTCTGCATCTGTTCATTTAAA
>QMIH01002459.1:42475-54713 GCA_003987875.1 Clarias batrachus | reverse complement strand
GAGTGTTTTCCACAACATGTTGCCGTAGTCAGCAAGACTGGAAACGGGGCAAAGGCATGGCTGATCACTGTGGGCTTTCTTAGCGAGGAGCACAAACAGGTGGCCACCTGAAAAGGTAATAAACTTTCTGCTTACATACTTAGTTTGTGTTGTTTGTCAGGGATGACACTTGGTGGTGAGGATGCCTGTTAAAGACCGCTCCAAAGAAAAAGACAAAAAGGGACAAAGTGTACATGAATGAGTGCTAATAATAAAGGAATAGAGTGAAGCTGGAGTGTTATATGATTTCATAGGACCAGGTGTAATTATAAATAAGCTGAATATTAAAGTCGCTCCATGAGTGTAAGAGTGAGGCAGACAGGTCAAGGTTGTGATGTCAGAGACTAAAGGACATAATGGCAGCTTCTCCTGGGGAAACATTAGTGTTAACACATCTGATGTGTAAAGAATAACTAAGATCTCAAATAAATAGTGAAAGAGGACAAAGAGTTTACTGACAAAATGGCCAAAGGAAGGGACATCTGATGTGGCATTGTGGGAGGAAATGGAAACTTCAGTAAAGAAAAATGACAATTCTGCAGATAGAGATAAAAAGACAGTATGAAAGAGAAGTGTTCGCTCTATTTAAGAAGGAAGGAGAAGAGTTGGTATGAAGGAAAAGTGAGACAGAGGCACATAATAACAGCAGGGAAGAGTTAGTTACATCTCCTCCATATGTGTCCCTGGAAAGTCAAGTCCCAGTACTCAAAGGAACGGTGGATGTTTTAGTAGAAATGCAGATGGAGGCTCATGTAGATTTAGGTGAAAGTGATAGAGAGCTGTACGTGAGATCACAGAAGAGGCCGGATAGGAGAACGATAGAGAGGAAAGCACATCTTTAGACTGTTATAAAGAAGTAAAGGCAGATTTCCAGAAGATACAAGAAACAGCTGCTGCTGGATTGATGCCACGCCACAGCCAGAGAGATGCGAGCTGGAAGACAATGGTTTTACAATTKTYGCGTCTCACTGTGATATTTGGGTACTTCTTGCTTTGTAGTAGCATTGTGGGTATGTATTGATTGTTTTATTGATACCTACATGTGTTTGTAATTATTTACAGCAGCTTACATTTATTGAAGTTCTTTCTTGGAAAGGTTTTTTTGGCTATGTTGCTATGCTAACAATAATTGTACAACAGTGCAGAAAACGTTTGCAGGTTTTGTTAACTCTCTGTTAAATATAATTAAATATGTTACATTCAGAAAAGACTACAGATTATGCAATATTGCTACAGTTAAAAAGAGAGCATTTCATTTGTTCTGTTGAGCATATGTGTATCTGTACATTTTAAACAGAAGCTTAGTTGGATTATTCTTTTGTACTTTGCAATACTTCCGTTTCACATTTCTTGTTAATGTCAATAAACCTGTACACAAGGAGATTATCGTCTTGATGTTAGGAAAGTGTTTATCGGGCTGTTAAGTTATATTCAGGACGTAGGAGCGGATAAAATCAAGAAAAACATTGTAATTAAACGAAGTCATAATTAAATGAATTCTTATTAGGATCGAATTTAAGCAAAGTAAACGTTAACACAATGAGCCTTTAGATTTGATCATGTGTAATTTGAAAAGCTACGTGTGTACGGTTTTGTCTTATCTTATACTTTGTGTTCCTTAAATTTGTAGTAGATTTATTAACTGAAATAAATGAAACTAAATGACCATAAAATTCAAACACTGTCAAGTCGTTCAACTGCGTCAGCAGATGTTGATGTCATTCAGCCCTTTTTTTGCGTTATTATGAGAATTAAATGCAGTAGGCTGTTACGATCATCATAATTTTCTTTCATAAATAATTTTTTACATCCCAGTAGCACCTCGTTACAGTCTACCACCGCTGACAAAACCTTATAAAATACATTAAATGAATTTACAAATCACAGAACAGAAATTAGAGTACAAATTTAGAATTTTTACTAAATATAAAAGTTTCTTATTTACATCGAATTTAAGCAAAGTAAATGTATATCTTAATATCTAGCCTTTAGATTGTATCATGTGTAACACTCGCGTAGCCAGAAAACAGACTCTGCGTGTGCATCAGAAAAAGTGGGTGTGTCTCATTTATTGTCAGATTAATGTACAAAATCTATATAATAAAACTATATAAGCTACAAAGCCTTTTTAAGAGTCTACTTATATTTAAGTGCACTCACAACAATGACTTATGAGTTTGTAAAATAGTGAAAGTAAACAGGGGGCGCTGTTCTGTATTGTTTTCTGTGAACTTGAGCGCATGAGAAAATGAACAGAAACTCCGTGTATACTCGCCTCACAGACGTGAAAAATATATACTTATAGAAAGCGAAATGTCTGCTAAAAACTAACAGCTGCAGAGATGACGAGACGACATGATCACCTTCATCACTAAAGCCGAAACCAAAGACATCAATTCATCAATGTTAGAAAAGTATTTTTATTTAGACTATAAAACTAATCCTGCATCTATTTTTAGGCGTGACAGCTGACACTTTTTATTTAGAAGTTTTCAATACAAATCTTATAATGGCCACATGACATCAAACACTCCCCATCTTAATATTCAAACTATTATTATTTCATTTACTTTGAATAACATTAAGAACAAGAATATTAAAAACTTAATATTATTGATTAAATGTGGGAAAAAAACTGTTGTCCTCAAACATTTAATAGATGAGGACTCGTGTCCATTAATCTGTTCTACAGTATGCTGGAGAAACTCCCAGGTGGGAAGACACTATTTTGTGTAGTTAAAATTAAAGATAAAAAAAAGAAAAAACTTTAAAATAAACAACAGCCCTCACCAGAGTACCAGATGCGTCACACAGCCATGATATATTATACTATAACCATATTGATGATCCAGATTTTTAGGTCTAATTCCATAAACTTCCTCACATGGCATGTTTATACTGAAACTGATTCTAGCTCCAAGTTCGAAAGATATAACAGACATTTTAATAAGAATGTTGGACAGTGACCGGTGTAAGTGTGGAAGTTCATTTAGCCTTAATGTAGTTCTGTATCTCTACCAGTAGACGGTAAGTGAGTAACGTTACTAACAAGTAGTAAATGTTAGTAACGTGTCATAGTGGTATGTAAATGAAGGATGTTTAGCATTTTCCAGTAAGTGGAAATAGATGTGGAAGGATGACTGCAGATGCTGAAACAACATGATAAGATGTTGGTGTGTGAGGTGCTGGTAGATGAATTTTTAGCTTCCTGTGGAATACAGTGTGTACGGAAAGTATGCAGACCCACTTAAATTTTTCACTCTTTGTTATGTTGCAGCCATTTGCTAAAATCATTTAAGTTCATTTTTTCCCTCATTAATGTACAGTCGTGGCCAAAAGTTTTGAGAATGACACAAATATTAGTTTTCACAAAGTTTGCTGCTAAACTGCTTTAAGATCTTTATTTCAGTTGTTTCTGTGATGTACTGAAATATAATTACAAGCACTTCATACGTTTCAAAGGCTTTTGAAATATCACCATAAACTGGACCTCCTCAGCTACGTACTGCACCCTTTATTTTTGGAATTCACTAAAATATTAAATTTTGTATTTAAAAAAAAATTCTATAGTTTCTTAACCAAAGGAGAATGAGAAATGTCACTCATATCACAATGGACAGGACTCCCTTGTCTATTTACTACACCCTTTCTTTTTGGAATTCACTCAATTAAAAAAAAAATCAATTTTTTAAATTAATTTATAATTCTTTTGCACTGGATGCTTGGTGTGGAGGGACAGGAAATGGAAGGTAGATAGAGAACTGAGGGATAAGGAGGCATCTGGATTGGTACGGGCTACGGTGGACTGTTAAGATAAATAAAAGTTAGTGCGAGGTACCAAACTTGTCAAACTTCTTTTCATTGGTTAGAGGAACACAACATGGTGTCAGAAGTGCTGTGAAAACCACACTGGAACAGAGCAAATTCTGCCATAAGAAGAAAAAAAAAAAGAGTAAGGACACTGTTTTGCGATTTTAATGCCCAGCAGCGGAGATGAGTTAAGTGAGGAAGTAGTTGGCAGAATGGCTAGCACACCCAGTGCTACCTTTAATATTCAGCTACCGGAGCCATTTGACTTTTCCAAGCCGGACGAGTGGACAAACTGGATTCGGAGATTCGAGAGGTTCCTACAAGCGGGCAACTTGACAGCATCTTCCGACGAGCATCAGCTGAACGCTGATTTATTGTATGGGAGATGAAGCTGATGACGTTTTGAAGAGCGTCAACCGACCAGTGTCAATACGATAAAGTGAAAGACGGCATTCACTCTTTCTTTGTAGTAAAAACGAACATTGTTTCCGAGCGTGCACAATTTAACATGCATATGTAAGGACCTAATGAGACTGTTGATGGATTTGTCACAGCCCTGTATGCATTAGCAGAGCATTGCAACTATGGGACATTGCACGATGTGCTCAAAAGAGACAGGATTGTAGTAGGGTTGGCTGAAACGAGGTTATCTGAACTTATGCAAATGGAAAAAAGGCTTGGACCTGGAAAAAGCGATCAATATGGCTAGACAATTCAAGGAGATTAAAAAGCAGTAAAGCATGTTGAGGAGTGATGCTACCAGAGTAAAAATGGATGCTAGCTCTGTGGACATTGTATCTAAAGGCAGACAACAAAAAGAAAAGCCCAAATTCATTAAAGCCAAAAGTTTTGGGACAAAGTTGCATAATCATCATATTAAACATTCAAAAAGCTCCCAGTGCAGTAAATGTGGTGGTACGCCTCACCCAAAGCATGAGTGTCCAGCTAAAGATGCGAAGATTCCTGCGGGAAAGAAAAAGACCAGCGTGCATGTTTCACAGGCAAACCTGTATTCGGTATAGAGGAGGAAGAGAACAGATTCTTTCTTGGCTCTGACATCAAATGCTGATTCATGGACAGTGAATGGAAAAAATGGAATGGAAAAAACATCACGTTTAAACTGGACACTGGTGCAGATGTCACTGTTATTCCCCAAATTGTTTTTAACAGCCTGTTTTGTGGTACGGAGCAACCTGTTCTTCAGAATCCAGAGAAACCTTTGTTTAGTACAGGATGCATTCCTCTGGACATGGCAGGGTTTACTAGACTAAAACTGACTATAGGAACCAAGCAGAGCACGGAAAAGGCGTAGGTAGTTAGGAAATTGTATGTAGCTCGAGTTGCCAGCAATTGGGTTGCTCATCCGTGTGAATGCTGCAAATAGGGAGACTCTTAAAGGTGCACTTCCCCAAGCTATGTAGCGGCCTAGGACAGGTGCAACAGGCGTACACAATTAAGCTCAAACCAGGTGCTGTGCCTTTCTCTCTAAAACTCCCAGAAGGATTCAGTTATCATTACTGGGAAAAGTCGAAGAGGAGCACCAGCGCATGGAGACGCTAGGTGTTATTAGGCGTGTCAAGGAGCCGACTGACGCTGCGCTGGCATGGTAGTAGTGCCCAAAAAGATGGTAAAGTTAGTTTATTTGTGGAATTGACCGACCTAAATGTATACGTGTGTCGTGAGAAATATATCCTGCCGTCAGCAGAACAGAGCCTTGGGATGCTTGCAGGAGTGACAGTGTTCAGCAAACTGGGTGCTAATATCGGGTTCTGGCAGATTCCACTTACTGAAGGGTCAGCCAAGTACACCACCCTCATTACATCTTTTGGGTAGTTTTGCCGTAATCGCCTTCCATTCGGCATTGCCTCTGCTCCAGAACATTTTCAGTGCAGGATGGCGGACGTTACAGACGGTCTGGATGGGGTGGTATGCCATATTGATGACATATTGATAAGGGGGTGGGGAGACCAAAGAGAACACGACACTCATCTGCATGCTGTGTTGCAAAGACTGGAAAAAGCGGGTATTACCCTGAATGTGGAGAAGTGTGAACTTTGCAGGAGCAGGGAGGTTTTTCTGGGTCACATCATCTCAGTTGTGGGCAACTGCCGTGAAACGAAAAAAAAAAACCCTGAAGCTGTAATGTACAAAGATGTGAGTGAGTGGAAATATGGACAAGTGGAAAAAGAAGCTCTGGGTCTCACATGGGCCTGCGAAAGGTTTAAAGATTTCCTCAAACATTTCTGTCTGGAGACGGAACATAAACCCCTTGTGTTGGAGTACAAGCTTTACAGTACATCTTCTTCCACTGAGAATCCACCACTTTAGGATGCGATTAATGCGCTACTCATATTCCATTCAACATGTTCCTGAAACGTCATTGTGGACCACAGACACACTGTCACGCATCAAGCACTTCTATGTGGACTGCATAGTCGAAGGTTTACCTGCAAGTCCCACATTCCTGGACAATTTCAGAGACCAGCTGAAGGCTGATGGTGTCTGTTCACGTGTCATGATGCTGTGTATGGAGGAATGGCCAGCACATGCAAGACAAGACTTTTCAGTGCTGAAAAGTTACTGGGCAGAACAAGCCACACTCACTGGGAAACATGGGTTACTGCCGAAACACACAAGGCTTGTAATACCTTCCGAAATGAGAAATGACATTGCCAAGTTACATGAAGGACACCAAGGGGTGGTTAAATGGTGTGTGGTGGCTGGGGCTTAGTCAGCATGTAAATGAAATGGTACTAAATTGTAGGACTTGTATAGGTGAGCAGCAAAATCACAAAGAGCCTTTGATATCCACAGAATGCCCTGAATGTCCATGGCAAAAACTCGGAACAGATCAGTTTGTCTTGGGAAGGAAAATCTGCTTGACACTGGCTATTATTCAAGGTATTTTGAAATTGCAAATCCATCTCACACCAAATCTACTGACATTATTAACCACCTGAAGTCAATTCTCACAAGTCATGGAATTCCTGAAATTTTGACGTCTAATAACGCCCCGCATTTTTCTGGACAAACTTTTGTTTCCTTCGCGGATTCATATGGGTTTAGATATGTTACTAGCAGCCCAAATTTTCCCCAAAGCAATGGAGAGGCGGAGCGTGCAGTTCAGACAGTCAAAAACTCACCTACTGAGCTACACCTCTTCAGAATGGCTACAGCCCAGCTCGGCTCCTCATGGGCCGACGTCTTCGCACCACAGTGCCGTTACTTCCATCACTACTTGACCACGCAGTCTTATTCCGGAAGGAAAAGGAGAAGAGGATGTCATGCTACAAACTACAACAGGCATCATCGCCTTTTAATGGTCTGTCACCAGGTAATCAGGTATAGGTGACCGGCGGAAAGTCATCTGGGACTGTGCTTCAAAAACACTCTACCCCAAGGTCTTACTGGGTGGATTTACCCCAAGGTGTGCTCAGATGCAATCGTCAGCACCTAATACCTCTGCATACGTCACCACTGCAAGAAACATCAGAGCCAGCTCCTGAGCAGGCTCCTATGCCATCTGCTATGGTACCAACAGTTATCTAGAAAGACTTCTCCTCCCAGATCTAGTTATGGGAGAGCAGCTGTTAAGCCCAAAAGACTCGACCTGTAGCTGTTAAGAGGAAAAAAAAAAAAAAAAGGTTTTGTTAAGAGGTTTAGACATAGAGATTGGTACGGGCTACGGTGGACTGTTAAGATAAATAAAAGTTAGTGCAAGTTACCAGAGTGTCAATTTTCTTTTTATTGGTTAGAGGAACACAACAGTATGTAGATAAGGGGTCAGTTTATGGTGGCCTGAGTGACATCTGTCCATGCCCTATGATTTTTATAAAAACTATTGATTTTTTTTATTTCTTAATTTAAAAAATTATATATATACTTGGCGCTGCACGGCTAAGCACTAAAACAAAACCCGTTCGCCGTCAGGAGAAGAAACAATCTCGCGGCTGCCACCATGTTTTACTTTCGTATAGTAATGAAACTACTCAGTCTTACCTGCAGAAACATAAAGAAAACACGGAATTAACAGTATGATCTTCATCAGTCCGGACCGGTTCATATTTATGTATTGATCCAGTGTCCAGAGGTCCAGTATACAGGAAGCAGGGGGGAGATTAGTCTAACTTTGACATAGGAAAGACAACTTCCGTAAACTCTATTTTTCCTTTTTACCGATCATCCACCGACCTAACGTCAGTATTCAGCAGCGTCGTTCACGAGACGTTATAAAGTTATACTTGTTGTGTATTTGGAGATATTTTACGGAGTGTGTGCGTGTATAAATATGTCACATCGACCGTTATAGCGTGACTGCTCTCTTTACTGTTTTTAGTACAACTCGCTAGTACACTTCCGGATCCGGTGCATTCTGGGATAAGGGTGGGTCGCTCGTCACCCAGTTTCGATACACGTCTCGAGTTTTCGACACGCTAGTGTTCCGGAGCATTGCTTGAAATGAGGCTGTCACGTGACCTGTGAAACTGATTCTTCGTTACGTCACTGACACGTCACGCAGGGCTCAAACACAGAGCGCGTCTATTGCGCTGTCCCATACCCGCTGTCCATTTATTCCAATGTTACAATTATATCCATAATTGTCATGCCTATATGTATGCCTATATGTTTTGACGTAGTGTACAGGTTCCTTCTCAAAAAATTAGCATATCCTGATAAAGTTCATTATTTTCTGTAATGTACTGATAAACATTAGACTTTCATATATTTTAGATTCATTCCACACAACTGAAGTAGTTCAGGCATTTTATTGTTTTAATATTGATGATTTTGGCATACAGCTCATGAAAACCCAAAATTTCTATCTCAAAAAATTAGCATATCATGAAAAGGTTCTCTAAACGAGCTATTAACCTTATCATCTGAATCAACTAATTAACTCTAAACACCTGCACAAGAGGCTTTTAAAAACTCCCAGCCTGGTTCATTACTCAAAACCGCAATCATGGGTAAGACAGCCGACCTGACTGCTGTCCAGAAGGTCATCACAGACACCATCAAACAAGAGGGTACGACACAGAAAGAAATTTCTAAACGAATAGGCTGTTCCCAGAGTGCTGTATCAAGGCACCTCAGTGGGAAGTCTGTAGGAAGGAAAAAGTGTGGCAGAAAACGTTGCACAATGACAAGAGGTGACCGGATCCTGAGGAAGATTGTGGAGAAGGACCGATTCCAGACCTTGGGGAACCTGCGGAAGCAGTGGACTGAGTCTGGAGTAGAAACAGCCAGAGCCACCGTGTACAGGTGTGTGCAGGAAATGGGCTACAGAGAAGCAGCACTGGACTGTTGCTCAGTGGTCCAAAGTACTTTTTTCGGATGAAAGCAAATTTTGCATGTCATTCGAAAATCAAGGTGCCAGAGTCTGGAGGAAGACTGGGGAGAGGGAAATGCCAAAATGCCTGAAGTCCAGTGTCAAGTACCCACAGTCAGTGATGGTCTGGGGTGCCATGTCAGCTGCTGGTGTTGGTCCATGAAGGATCCTGGGCCTCCATAACACCTCAGCAGTGCCACAGGCTGATTGCCTCCATGCCACGCCACACTGAAGCAGTCATTTCTGCAATAGGATTCTCGACCAAGTATTGAGTGCATAACTGAACATAATTATTTGAAGGTTGACTTTTTTTGTATTAAAAACACTTTTCTTTTATTGGTCGGATGAAATRTGCWAATTKKTTGAGATAGGAATTTTGGGTTTTCATGAGCTGTATGCCAAAATCATCAATATTAAAACAATAAAATGCCTGAACTACCTCAACTGTGTGTAATGAATCTAAAATATATGAAAGTCTAATGTTTATCAGTACATTACAGAAAATAATGAACTTTATCAGAGTATGCTAAATTTTTGAGAAGTACCTGTATTATTGTTTTAAAAAATGATAATAAAAACAATGACGTTTGAATGTCTGTTGTATGAATTAAAATTAAAACACCTTGCGGGCTCAAACACTGTTCCAAAAAAGAATAAAAGTCCTTCCTCAGCTACAAACTTGTTTGCTGCTTGTAAACGCTGTCCTTGTGAACGTCGTCTTATTAAATATACAAACAAAACCTTCCGATGAACAAAACATGTGAATGGCACAGCTGGTGTAGGGATTTTGTTTTACCACCAGATGGCGAAGTAGAGCACTGTGTCAAAAAGCTTCACTGCTTCAGAAGCTTCGTTCGGCACATCCCTATTCTGCGAGATGTAGTTAAATAATAACATTAACGAAATACACATTTCCTCCCTTCTTACTTTTAAAGTTAACATAAACTGCACATTAACCATCGTCTATAGAATGGAAGTATAACAAAGTTTCACTTAAACATTCTGTAAAGTATATTTTTTATTTATTTATTTATTTTTCACTCAGAACATTCAGTCTCCTTAAATTACTTATGTATGAACATAACTAATTCCTGGGAATGAGGGTAGACTACCTCAAACCCTAGTTTACCCTGAGGAGATTATTTTGCCCCAAAAGCCATAAGGGTAGCTCCTACCTAAGTATAATCCAAGAAACGCTGACCCTTGGAACAACAAATCAGCTGGTGACACTTTGGTACTTGCGTGCAGAATACTACGATAGGACAGCAAAAAGTTATGAAGTCGTTGATGAAATGTGCCTTGTCCAATTGAAGAATTCAAAGCACTTTTCATGGTCTGGACAAACCTTTCAGCTAACCCATTTGTTGAAGGATGGTAGGATGATGACTTGAAATGCTGCACCCTGTTTGCTAGTAGAAATGTGGCCATCTCATGCGATATAGATTGGGGATCATTGTCTGAGACAAACTGCACTGGTGTGTACTGAAAATTTCTCCCAACTTCTCAATTGTCTTGTCAGCTGAGGTAGATTTCATGATAGCCTCTTCTGGCCACATGCTGTCTGCATCAATGACGACTAGCAGCATTTTGTCCTCCACTGGCCCTGCAAAATCAGCTTGAATGTGGTGCCAAGGTTTCTCCGGATATTCCCATGTGTGCAGCAGTGCCACTTGTGGTGACAAGATCATGGGTTGCGCCCCCTTCCCCCCACACTTAATGTCATTTACATATAAAATAGCATCAGTCAATGTCCAAATCCTTGGAATGGCAAGCTGCAAAAATAACTTAGATTTTCAAATACCCTGCAGTACTCTGACAAGGAAAAGTGCGTACAGTACGTATGCTTAGACCCTGACGTGGTGCAAAGCACTTTTCCACATCAAAGGCCATTTTTAAAAATGTGACCGTTGCCGTGGATTTTGGCATATCTTCATCTTCACTACTGAGTAAACAAAATACTGTAGATGTTTCACAAACTTTGTTTTTTAAGGCTACAATAACGTATTCTGCATGTTTCTTAATACTGTGTAAGTCATAAAATATTGTCTGGCCTTTAACTACCTGTTTTCTTCACCTGCTCTGAACTCATTTTCTATCATTGCTTCATTGTCCTCCTCATCTTCATGGCTGAGTAAATAAACCAGATATTTCACAAAATATATACCTTAAATCATCAATCGCAAATTTTTGTTTTTTTTTATATTGTTTAAAGTGGTTATGACCAGATTAATTCAATTTTACTTGATTTTTTGGCAAATAAGAGGTCACTATAAAAAACATTTTGTAATTCTGGTGCACAAAAAACTGTAACTTACTTTATAAGTGTAAATCAGAAAACACATTAAAATGGTAAATGTATGTCATGAGCTCTTTAAGTCATAGTATTCTGTGTGGTAGCTCCACCTGTTCTCTTCACCTGCTCTTGACGTATTTGCTTTCTCTCTGTACTCATCTTTTTCGTCTTTTTTATGAACACTCATGTACAAAGCATTAAAATGATTGTATTTGTTTGTTATTACAACAGAAACAGAAAAAAGCTCATGCATTAATACCTTTGAACTGCATAATTTTTAGAAACTTTGTGGTCTTGAGAATCCTGTTTACAAAAAGCTTACAATAGGGTCTCGAATACATTATGAATGAAGGTGTAGAGGGATCCATACGCTAGTCTCGTTCTGTTTACACAGCATCGCCTGGACTGAACATAACGCTTTGGGCGGATAAGGCAAAAGCCTCAATAACTTGGTTGTGCTTGGTGGTGAGAACCTTAGTTAACATTTTTAACAATAAGTAAAAAAAAATGTAACCCAAACGCCTATTTTTTCAGGAATAATGATTTGATATTAACGTAACTATGCCCAGCCTCGCTGACAATAACGTTAAATGTTGATGAACTTAAAGACTTACAGTAATACAAACTGATAGGTTAAGCTTACCAATCTCTTTTTATCCACTTTGACATTGCTGTCCTCATTTTAAGACACTGTTTTCATTTTCTTTTTTTCTTTTTCTGTTCTGCGCATCAGTTCTGTTCTTCCCTCTTCTGTCCATTTATATATA
>QMIH01002459.1:28273-42437 GCA_003987875.1 Clarias batrachus | reverse complement strand
ATATATATTTTTTTTACTCGTTTAAAATGCTAAACAGAAATAGTCTCTTAACAAATATAATTTTTCAAATATTTTAAAAGCTTTATTAAAGACAATTTTCAAAGATTTTTTTCTCACAATGGCGGCCCCTCCATGTGGCGCCCCCATGCACTGCATACCCCATTTTTGCGCCCCTGGTGGTACATTGCGTATGCGCTCCCACGATGTACACGTTCTCGCCTTTTCCTCAATTTGGCTGTCCACTCCTGACCACCAGAAATAACTCCTTGTAATCTCTTTCATGCGGACCATTCCACAGTGTCTCACGTGTAACTGTTTCAGCACTGATTTGCATAACACTGGCAGAATAATCACTCTCCTTCCCCACAACAAACAGCTTGACTGTAATGACAGTTCCTGACGCCACGACATGTATGGTTTGAGCTCTGAGGTCATCATTCTCTCTTTTCCTTGTCATGACATACATGACAAAATGTATGACAGTGGACAACATGGTATCATTTCGCGTACCCTTGCGCATCTGTGCAGCAGTTTCTGGGGCCCTGTCCACTTGACTGAAGTAGAAAATTTCAGCCACTTTTCTCTCTTTTACTTGGTCAGCAAGAGGCAATCTGGACAATCCGTCTGCAATTCCGTGCATTTCTGACTTCCGATACTTGATGTCATAGGTGTGAGCAGATAATAACAAAGCCCATCTTTGCATCCTACTAGCCGCAAGAGAGGGAATGCCATGGAAAGGGTAAAAAATTCCAGTTAGTGGGCAATGGTCATTCAGCAACTTTCTTCCAAAGATATACTGGTAAAATTTGCATACTCCAAATACAATACTCAATGCGTCACGTTCAATCTGAGCATAGCTTGATTCGAATGTACTCAGACTCCTTGAAGCAAATGCAGTTGTCTTCTCTTGACCATTTGGCATGATGTGGGACAAGAGAGCTCCCACACCGTATAAGGAAGTGTCGCAAGCCAGCTGAATCGGAAGAGCAGGATCGAAATGGGAAATGTCTTCTGACATTCGGTGGTCCATTTCCAACTATTCTCATGACATAACAGTTTGTGCAGAGGTTTCAGCAGGGTAGCAATGTTTGAATTGAACCGTTCGTAGTAATTAAACAAGCCGAGAAAAGAACGCAGCTGGCTGACATTTTAGGCACTGGCGCATCCAATATGGCTATAACTTTGGATGGGGACGCATGAAGACCAGAGGCATGAATAACATGGCCCAAGTACTCGACTGGAGACTGGAAAAATTCACATTTGTCTTTTTGGACTCTTAATCCATACTTTTCCAATCTCTTGAGGGTAGCGTCCCGGTGTCGCAAGTGTGATTCATTGTTTGTACCAGTTGCAAGAATATCATCCAGGTAACACACTACAGGCCTGCCATCTGGTCCATCGCCTGCTGAAACAGGGATGGAGCCGAAGTAATTCCGAATGGTAAACGATTATACTGAAATAGGCCCTTGTGTGTTGATGGTGAGGAGTTCTCTTGACCTTTCCTCAACATGCATTTGGAGATAGGCTTTATTTAGAGAGTTCATTTAAGCTAGTCTCCACCTTGAGTTTGAGCGCATATGGCAGTGGTCAGGCCTTTAAGAATTTAGACTGGCAATCCGACTCAACAGTCAACTTCACCTTGATTCCCTGCATGCTACCAAGTGGCGGTAGCATTACCGCATTATGGGCAATACGGGGCGCAGGGGCGCCGCCACTGATGCTACTTTACTCGTGTTTAAAAACTTCATTATGTTTTTGAAGAACACCCTCTAAATCCAGTGTTGTAGGTGTCATCATGTGCATAGTCTGCCAGTCCACCTTAAGTTGCTCCAGCCAGGAACGTCCCATCAATGAGGGATAATCTCCGAAAACCACATACAATGGCAACTTTTTTGTTTGCTTGTTTAGTTTGATGTATGGCTGATGTGAGAGATGGCATCATCTGTAGAGCACTTCGGGCAGTATGCAAACTAATAATGAAGTCTTTGACCAATCATTTATGTTCACACTCCTGAAGGCTCTCCTCACATTATGCTCAGAGATGATGAATGCGTTTCCACTGTTGGCATTGTCTTCTTGTCTGCAGCTGTTAGCGCCGCTAGCATTGTTAGAATAGTTAGCTTTGCTAGCGCTATTTGCATTTCTGTCTACAGCCTTGAAACGAGCGTAGAAGGTGTTTAGCTTGTGTGCCAGAAACACGTCCTGTTTTTCATACTGGATGTTGGTGCTTGGATGTTATTGTCCTTCGTCCCTGCCACAGGTTCCTTGAGTCACTTTGTTGGAGCTGTGACTCTAGTTTCCTCCCGTCCCGCCTCCTTCACAACCTTCTGATCGTTGTATGACGCAGCCTTGTTTGAGTTGTCACCCGACACAAGTCCCATGTTATAGGCAGCGGTGCAAGATCTTTAAGGACTGTTTAAATACACATACAGAATGTGAATAAAGTTTGATTGTGACTGATGGAGCACATGGGACAGTTACTTCAGGATGGCTACCAGGTAAGATCATCTCTTTATATCTCTCCAGTTAAATATTAAACATTCATGTATAAATACATGTACAAATACATGTGACCAGTATTGTTTTTCTTTTTTTTTTTTGGGGGGGGGGGGCTTTTGTATTTTTTAACCACTACACAATAAATATCTCAGACTAGTATACAGTGGAACCTTGAACTGCAAGCATAATTCTCTTCAAGAAGCGTGCTTGTATATCAAAACAGTTTTATATCAAAGCTAATTCCCCCCATAAGAAATAATGGAAACTCCAATGATTCGTTCCACAACCCAAAAAATTCATATAGAAATTGTTAATAAATAAAAAATAAAACAAATTAACCTGCATAATACCTTTGAAAAGAATCGTAATTGAAATCAGAGAGAGGAGAGAAGTAAGAGGATGATTTTTTCAGACACAGCTGCATGCGCACACATCAGACGAATAAAGGGTTTAAATAAGAACATTCATTGTAGCAAAGAGAAAGTAGTGTGAGATACAGTGTTGTGTTGAAGTTGGTTCCGCCATTGAAAAGCTTTTCATTCGGCTGCTCCCGTTGAGATGCCCTTTCTGATACAAACCTTCCATTTTATTCAGGCTCATAATAATAATAATAATGTATTGATACTGGATCTGACTGGCCTCTGTGATGGCACATACGACTACGTCCATTTCACTGACAAGACATGTTTGAGAAGAAATATCAGACAAAATCTTTCCTGACACAGGGAAAGTCTTTTGTGTAGGACAAACACTTAAATCACACAAATCTAAATAAATTACTTATCATTCTAATTATTTTATTGTTTCCATATTTAAACTCACCTGCTGATGAAAGATGAGATGAGAAACACATGAGATTAAAAGCAGAAGTTTTAGTACAGCGCTGTAGTCCTCCATCTCACCTCGTAGACGTCGCACATGAAGAAACAAACGAATAAATAAAAACAAACATCTCCGAATGCATTTTTTTACTATTATATTTTTGCTTGTCACAAATTATGACTGCAGAGATTGTCCAGAACAAGTCTCATCTGGTGCATTTGCTAAAGTGTTAGCCGCTGTACTCAGTAAAACAGGAAGTCAGAGCAGTTAAGTCTGTGTCTCATCCCATAGGATGGGAGCGTGAGATGATGTCAGATAAACACACAACTTTTGCACAGGTTTTACATCCCTGCCGAGCCAAGATGGCGGCCCTTCCTGAAACTCCAGAAAGATTCTCTCCACCGAAGAGACAAAGACAGAAGAAAACAAAATCGAGGGTGACACTAACGCAGTGCTGAAAGTTATACAAGAACTTTCCACTAAACATGAGGAGACCTCAAAAGCTTTATTTGATAAAGTCTAAAAGGTCTCGTTATCCCCCCGAAGCAACAGCGTCACTCACATCTACAGTTAACCAGCTTGTTATTGATGTGAGGAGTCAGAAAACCAAAATGATTCAACTGGCAGAAATGGTGGAGCAAATTAAAGTTAAAAACAAACAACTGGAGATGAAAATCGCGGACATGCAGAGATACAGCCGTCGCTGGTCACTGAAACTGCACGGCTTAAAGTAGGAGAACGCGGAAGATACACGACAGGTCAAAGACAAGCCGAAAGATGATGTTGCCATCGCATATCGCTTGGGCCCGTGCAGGAAGGACGGATCTGCTCACTCAGTCATAGTGAACTTTTCCTGCTACAGGGATCAGATATTGAGGGAGAGAGATTCCAAGTTGTTTCATGACAATAATCTGTGCTTTACTGAAGCTCTGTCTCCAGAGGATAAAGCTGCTTGGGACAAACTGTGGCCTTTGCTTCAAAAAGCGATTGAGGAAGGCAAAAAGATGTCATGGTACAGTACCTCATCATCATTAACGGGAAAAAAAAATTGACAGTGAGAGCATTGTTTAAAGATTATTTTTACTGTGTTGTAGATTTTTCTTTTTGTGTGTGTGTAGTTTGATCAACATATAGTCAAATGATTGCTTGACTGGACATTTAGTTGCTACCTCTTGTAATATATACAGTAGTGTAATCACTTTTTGGTTGTTATAAACAGTAGATATCACAGTTCATTTTTGTTGGGTTTAAAAAGAAGATCCGAGATGAGTTTTAAGCTGAATTAAGAAAAGAAGAGTTAATCACTTGCTGTGTCCGTCGCACCTTGATACACTTACCGGTCCGGACATGATCACCCGGGAGAGACAAACACATTATTGCCCCACTGTAATGTACACTGGAACTTCCAAAAATGTCCACAGTATCTTCTTCAGATTAATAACATGTTTCTTTACAAACAGAAATACAACTTTCCTGTTTATATCACTTCAAAGCCCTTCATTAACAGAAATTAAATACAATAACTACACAATGATGATATTTTGTGCAGTAGTGGACTTACATACAGTAAACTAGTGACTGTGTTAACGCTGCTTACTGGACTTTTTACATGCATGTACATACACGCGCAGTTACTCACACATTACGTTAATGAACAGAGGTGATTGACTGGACTACGAAGCTCACTGCTGCTACATACTGTATAAAACATAGATGACACAGACCCCACAGACAGCGATGGAGGTTTTGGACGAGACCCGTCGGACTGCTACAAAGCGCAACAGGTAATGACATTTTGTCTAGGCTTCTGATTGATTAATGAGGCTCCTAACAGCACTTAACAGGGCGTTTTGTGTTTTCAATGCCTACAATGTAGGCTGTGTGGACAGATTTATTAAGAAAACAAAGTAGAAAAGTCTATGTTTTTAAAAATACCCAGCTGTTTTGCAGTCATACTGTGTGTTAGGCAGCTAGAAGTTCAATATAACAATATGATAAATGATTTGGCGTTATGTTTTATATTATACAAATATCCTGAGTAAATACAAAGTGCAGTTCTGCCTAAACAAATCATATCAAACTCTTCCTTTCTCCTTATCATGTGAGAATTTGAGCCACAAACTGTGTTAAAACACCAGTGCAATTTTTTAATGTAAATAGACAGCAAACATCCTATCTAGCTAGGTGACTTTCCCATCATTTTAATTAAAGTAAATGTATTGTACTGACTGAAAAATATAATCAACAGTCAACTTTATTATTAGTTACTATTTAGTAAACAGAACAACAATAASATAACATTATGTATGTACATTAGTTTGTCCAACTGAAGAATATACAACACGTGGYTCCACTATTTCATTACATTTCTTCGCCCTCTTGTTTTTCCTCTTTGAAAAATGTAGTGCAGCATAATGTACTGAGTCTGCTTCAGGATCCTGCAAGRACACAGAGGACGCACCAAGATAAAACATTATAAATAATAAATCATGTAAACCTAGGATGGTATTTCTGTTGTTCTCATTGAGCCAATGCAAGGTTTAAGCCCTTGTGGTAAAGATAATTTAGCATGTGTGTTTTCATTGTACGTGAGAATAAAGTTGATGGAACAATCTAAAGTTAATGAAGTCTTTTCTGCTCTTTAGGATCAGCTAAAGATTGTAATTAATTATCAAACCCCACTATTACCATGTTACAGCACCCATAACACTTTATGCTTTATGCCCAGTCACCTAAATGTAAACATTCTGATCATGCATATCTGTTTAAAATTCACACACACACACACAACTGAAGTGCATGAGATTGACAGGTTCACAGTCTCATTGCCGAGTATTGCTCAGCTTGCTCCTGAAATGATGCCACCATTTGCCTTGGTTTTGATCTTTGCTTCTTTTTTTTCTTTACGTTTGCTTTTTGGGTTCTGTTTTTACTCTGCCTGAATAATTTTAATAACATTCTAAACCCCATTAGCATCCATGTGTGTATCTGTCTGTACATGACCAGCTGTAACGCAGCTCTGTCCGCGTGCAGATCCTGATGCCTGCAGGCTACATTACCCTCGAATGGAGTGTGCGGTCAGATCATTGCTTCTCCTCATGCTGCTCCAATGTTTCACAGGCCTTAATTCTCCTGTCATGTGAGCTGGCCATAGTCACACTCAGTGTGTAACGCCTGTGACACGCCAACATTATCATTTTTTATCTGCCATTTTTCACTTTGAAACGCTGCCTACTGTTACTTAGCTGGGGAACACCTATGACAATTTTAACGGAACTACCTGCAAACACCACAAACGCCAGCCACGGCCCACCAGCCACCAAGGATTTCTGTTTTATATATAGAGATTCTAAACTGCATTAGCCTCCATCCTGGCATCTGTATGTAAATGGAAAAATATTTCTTGTGTAGTCAGATTTACCTCATTTTTCGAAGCTTCATGACCTAAAGCAAAACAACAGAGAGAAAATATTATTATTATTATTATTATTAGTAGTAGTAGTAGTAGTAAAAGTAGTAGTGGTAATATATCTGTAAAGATTTTTAGTCATGAAGGTAAAGTTATCTGGAATTTGAGTCAACTGGGCTTTTTTGTTACGTAGAAACATTTCACTACTCATCCAACCAGTCTGAGGCAAGATGCCTCCTCATGTTTGAGTCCTCCAAGGTCAAAGGGTCCTCCCCTGTGAAAAGGCTTGTTACGTGATGAGGAAAGAAGGTAAGAGTAGGAGTTGTTAGAGAGTGGTGATAGGGAGAGCTATTAGGAAAAAACAGCATTAGAGAGAATCCTCTCACATTGGAGGACTTAAATGAGGACATTATCAACTCCACCCAGACTGAAGAAGATACTTGTATGAGTTCTGAAATGTTTCTACCTTACAAGAAAGAAGTCCACTTAATAAGACTCAACTTCCAGATTAGTAGACATAGCAGAAGAGTAGCAACTCATCATGAAATAATTGGTTATGTACATTTTTTGTAGTTAAAAGTCTCCCTGTTATAAACCTGTTAACTATAAAAATATGTGTTTACATTTAATATTTTACGTTATGTGTGCAAATCAGAAATGAAATAGAAAAAGGGGGATAAATGCTCACTTTTAATTTTGTAATTTTTATTATATTTTATTTCTCCTGAAGAGCATGAATGGTATTTAAGGAGACAGTTTTATTGAGTTTGTTTTTAATAGACATTTAGTCTTAACAGCACTGAAAGTGGAGAACGATCGGTGTTTGTGTGCCTGATGTTACATTGATCTTGTTGGTCAGTGCCAAAAAAAAGTAATTGCAAGTGCAGTCAATATTTCATCAAGGTACTTTGTAGATGGTTTATCAGTTTAAAATAAATATTCTTGTAAGATACTTGACTGACAGGAGACTGGGGTGTTCAGAAACTCTTTACTGATAACTTTAATACTATAGTGGATTAAACATCTATTGTTTAATTCACGGAATTTAAACTAGTCGAAATATGTAAACATTCTAGAATTTTCTAGAAGTTTTCTTCTGTGCTGTCACGAGGCGGAGCAGAACGAGGTGAATTCACGCGCAGATGAATGATCGCAGCGTTAAACGGGAGCGCGGGCCGGAATGCGGAAGTGAGGATCAAACACAGGAGAATCAGTCAGTGTGGCGTCTGAGCCAAATCACACAACGAGATCCGTAGTGGAAAGAGGGAGTGTTAGATCAGTAACCAGGAAATCAAGCAGCGAAGAAACTATCCAAAAAAAGAAACGTTAAACAAAAGCTGCGKTCAAAAACAAGGAAGCGCGAGATCAAAACCGGAAAATCAAACAGCGAAGCGACAATCCGAATCGAGAGGCGAGAAAACAAAACCAACTTGGCAACGTGAAAGCACAGAAATAAACCGCGAGAGAATCGAGGCAAAAACACACACACACACACACGATAATCGAACGAGTTAAGCAGCGCGTGCTTAAATGCTGGAGTTTTTTTTTTTATTATTGAAACAATGCAAAACACATTAACAATAACAACAAAAACATTAATTATAACACATCAAACATCAAACACAAAGGACAAGGAACTATAAATTGACAGTCCAAAAAAAGGGTAAAAGACACGAGAGGATCGATATGATGATTAGTGAAAGAAAAAAAAAGAATAAAAAGAAAAAAGGTGGCAGGAGACAAATTACTTCAATTAAAAATATGTCATAATAATATAGAAGTCTATTATTCTTCTTATTAAATCGAATTAGTTTAAGAGATGTAATAAGTGATGTCATTTCTATAATGAAAAGAGGGAAATATAACTGTTCCTTTCTAATTCTTTGTTTATGTATAAAGTATTTTGCATTTAAAATAAAATAATTAACTACAAATTCAAGCGGTTTTTTTTTCCAAATTCTCATAATAAAAAATTATATCTTCAATACTAAAGGAGTGAGACATATTAAGGTGGTCCAAGAGGTGGTCTTTTAAAAGAATTAAGTTTTTGTTTTGTTTTGTTTTCTCACACTCAAAAAACAAAATCAAATTTTCATCTAATGTACCACAGAAAGAACATTTATTCTCTACCTCCAAATATCTAGATAAAACTGAATTGACAGGGTAAATCAATTGTGGAGAATCTTAAAATGAACATCTTTTATTTTGTTAGAGATGCAATATTTATTAGGTATAAGCCAGGCTTTATKCCAGTTAATATCTTSAATATAAGACCTCCAATAAAATTTCCCCCTCGGAGTAATTCTACTTTGAGTTTGAAACATCTGGCGAATGTGTTTATTATTGCATTCTTTATCAGTTATATCAATACCATCTAACATTTGATTTAGATTGTCTGATCTCATATGGACCGAAGGCTAGGTGACTCTTAATGAGAACTATTAAACCGAGGTGAATAGCTCTCATTAACAGATTAAATTCTTTAGTAGTAACTGGAAGTCCATAGAGATTCAGGAACTGCTCGTATGTCAACATATTGCCAGATGTGTCAAACARAGRAAGAATGTTAGAAATGTCATTGTCGAACCATCTGGRGRRRAAAAGAGATTTATTACGAACCATAATTAGTTCATTGTTCCAAATGAGCATTTTGTGAGGAGAGGGTGTGTGAAAAACATAGTTTCCAGGCAAGAAGACATTGCTGGTGAAATTTGGATAAATTAATTGGTAATTTAGAAGGGAAATACTGGAGTAATCAGCTGGGAATTAGAGACAGGTGCGCGGAAATGAGGGCGTGTGAGAGACACCGACGGACTGACTGGGGTAAACATGAGCACATGGAGAGAGTGACAGCGTGGGAAAAACGGACAGACAGGACCTGAATCATGAGATGTGCAAAGAACATTGTGAACTGATAGAAGATCAACAACTACTACTACTAATAATAATAATATTAATAATAACTTTGTTATATATATATAATTTAAAAAGTTATAATTTATATTATTAATAAAGTTTAAAACTGCTTAATAGCATCACATACATCTTAGATTAGATCCTTAGATGCTAATTAAAAATAAGTGAAATACCACTTCAGTGATTTGAGTACAAATATAGAGTATAGAGTCAAGTACATAGTTTCTCTTTTTAAAATTATACATAGTACTTGTAAAATTATATATAGTACTTTAGCCCTACATACAAATTCCCCAGTGTAGAATTAACACCCAGCAGTGTTTATCTGAGTGCAGCTGGACTCCAATAAACTCTAAAAGTGTTAAATCATCAGTGGGGGTTTTACTGTGTACAATAGTCTTACACAAAGTGTTTGTTTGTATCTTGTTTTGTATAATTCTTGAAGTGTCTGCTGTAACATAATTTACCTATGTATGTATGGATGCATGTATTTAAACTATATTGCCAAAAGTATTCGCTCACCTGCTTTCACATGTATATGAACTCGAGTTACATCCAATTATTAATCCATAGGGTTTAATATGATCGCTCCCTTTGCAGCTCCTTTGAAGCCAAAGGAGCTTCAACTCCTTTGGTAAGGTTTTCCACAAGGTTTAGGTGTGTGTTTTGGGGAATTTTTGACCATTCTTCCAGAAGTGCATTTCTGTGGTCAGACCCTGATGTTGGATGAGAAGGTGTGACTCACAGTTTCCGCCCTAATTTGTCCCAAATGTGTTCATGTTGAAAAAGTGTTCTAACATATTTAACCCTATAAATTAAGAATTGGATATTACTCAAATACATATGCACATGAAGGCAGGCGAGCAAATACTTTTGGTAATATAGTGTATGTATGTATGTATCTATCTATCAATAACTTACCTTTGTGCTTCAGTATGATGAAGATCAGGACACTGAAAAGAATCGCAATCACAATCACTGCACCAAACCCTACAATCAGCATGAAGGACACAGCGGCAGAGTCTGAACCTTGGATCACAAAAGAAAGAAAACACAGATTTTAACAACTATATTTTAGTCTAAGAGTTACAGAAGACTTTTGGGAGGAAAAAAACAACAACCATTTGCTCTGTCTGTGATCTTGGACAGTGTTTTATTTACCCCTGAAAATGAAACATAATTTAATATATATAACTGAAGTTACTACAACTATTCACTTTATAACTACTTACTCGAAATGACTTGAAATGTACCTTTCATTCTTAAGTAGACTGAATCACTGATTGTAATCTGATTGTTTTCCATGTAGCTGCAGTAGTAGAGTCCTGTATCAGAGACATTTACTGCAGTGATGGTGAGAGACGTGTTCTTGTCATGAACAGAYGTCACTATTCTCTCACTTTCAGTAAAGAAGTAACATGATTGTGATGGAGCTGATTTTAAAAACTGTTTACACCCAATAAGAAGTGGAGCTGAATCACTCATCTGTTTATACCAGTAGATGTAGCCTGTATCAGTCAGGTCATGTTGGCACCAAATAGTGGCTTCATTTCCAGCTTCTGCCTCCAAAGTTAAAGAGCACAGAATCTCTGAGAGCAAACCTGCAACACACACACACACACACACACACACACACACACACACACACACACACACACACACACACACACACGTCTCAAATCAAACATACAATTGTAGTTTGCAGGGAGGCATCAAATGCCCATGCGATCCCATAGATTAATTGTGGGACAGTGTGGGCCGGACATACCCAAACTACACCCCTCTCAGATCTTTGCATTTATCAGGTTCATGAAAATGAATCCTGGATCTCACAAACAAACAAGCAAACCAACAAAAAATCAAAACAACAAACAAATAAAATGGTGGTGATATTTGTGGTATTTGATTATCTATCGCACATTTGCAACCAACAAGACAGTCACTCTACAAAAGACCCCACAGTTATTTAAAAATGCTGTAAATGTGTGTTATATTCTGTAGTTTTATACATTGTTCCATATTTTTTATTTGTGTAAAATCCATAAGAATAAAATAAAACCTGCACAGCAACAGGCTGATCTGGTTTACACCGTATTGCATTGGGTTAAACTGACACTCAAGCTGGGTTGACACATTCCATTTATTTCATTTTTTTATTCTCAAAAAAGACTCAAAATGTACACAACTTTACATATTGTAAATAGATTGTCACAGAATAAGAAAATGTGAATAACTCAATTTTGACAGAAAAAATGTTAGACAGAACCATATAATCCCAAGGTGACAATTTGTTAAACATAAAATAAATGTAACACAAACACACTCTGTAACACGATAAAAAATCTAAAAGGCCCCTGTAAGTCTAAAATGAGTTAAAATTTAATAGCATTTTTTTGCATTTAATACAATGTTAAACACTTTTTATATAGAAGTTACAAATCTTATAATGCCCACATCACATTAAACATTCCCCATGTTAATATTTTAATGATTTATTTTAATTATTAGTTATTTAACTGTTACTATTTCATTTCTTCCAAAATTACATTAAGAACAAAAACAATAAAAGTTTTAAAAATATTATTATTTTAATGTGGGTTGAGAAAATTCTCGTGTCCATTAATATGATCTACAGTAAGCTTGAGAAACTCCCAGGTGGAAAGACACTGCTTTGTGTATTTAACATCAAAGACAAACAATACTTTAAAAACAAACATCAACAGCCTCCACCAAAGAGTCTGTCTGAATGTCATTGCCTCCACCAATGGAAAAGGTCTGTCAGGTCCCTCTTGTCTCATTCCCAAGGTACAAGACGTGGAACAATGCTCCAGTCATCTCCATATTTTGCAGATATTCCACCATGTTGGTCCACCTGTGGATTACACACCATCACTTAGTGTTGCAATATAACTAACATTTACGTCAAGCATTTTTGTTGTAGACATACAGCTACACAAATGCAAAATATGTTTTCTCTTGTAAATACACAAAAATACATAATTTGAACATAAATCTATTGTATATTTCTGACTAATTGATCTCACGATTTAACATGTGAGGGATAACAGGATACGGAGCTCCATCTAGATTTAATACGAAATATTCCCCCTTTCAAATTCTCAACAAACCCCAGATGAATAGGGTATTTAAGTGATGAATTTAAAACTTATAATTAATGTTTCATAAGGATGCAGATACACTGTAGCTCATTTTCAACTATACTGTATACTTTTATACATATAACTATGTATTAAAAGTATAATGCCAAAAATTAGTTTTAACACCAAACAAAAGGAAAAAAAAACTATTTAAATTGTCTTAGTCTCTCACGAGAACAGTCTTTAGATAAAATGTAGAGAGATTTTAATGTCTCTGAGCTGTCGATGAAGAGAAAAAACAAAAATTGTCTCTCCGATAGAAAAAAGTTGTTTGATTCCCTACCATTTGCAGAGTTCAGAAATACTTGTTTTTCTTTCAGAACAAAAGAAGTGTCCAAGAACGGCTCAAGGGAGACTAGCCAGTCCAAACCCTCTTCAGAACCAGCGGAATGCCGGGACAGATCCAGAATGCAGGCAACAGAACAACACATCAGATTACAAAGAGGACGCCAATCAACTTCACAATGAAATTATCAAACTAGTGAAGTTTGAATCATTTTAGTGACTCGGTTCTTTGAATCTCGTTCATCAAAATGAACAAATACTTTTTTGAATCATTTAGTTCATTTTCTTCTTTTGATCAGAATTAAAATAAAATGCTACACTTGGAATAAACAGACCCCGAACACATCTACATGCACAAATTTTGGCTAAAGTTCCAGTAATGAAGATATTACAATGCAGTACTTTCCTGTACATAATCTACGATGGTTTTGTGATTATTTGCGCATGCGAACGACCAATCACTATATCAAACAAAGAAAAAATAAACTGACCTTGAACAGACAAGGTCACAAAAATATATTCATTGTACTGTACTTCATGCATTTTAAACAGAACTTGGATGTGTACAGTACATGCATTTCTCAAATAAAGAATATGTACTCTCTCTCTCTCTCTATATATATATATATATATGGCATACCGTTTAGGAAAATATTCATGAGAGAACTTATTGAAAACTCTGAATATATTGAATGAAACTCTATATATATTGAATGGATTCTGAATATATGGATTGAAAACTGATATATATTGAATTAAACGTGAGAATATTGAATGAAAAGTCTGAATATATTGAATGAATTCTGAATATATTGATTGAAAATATATATATATATTGAATGAAACATGAGAATATTGAATGGATTCTGAATATATTGATTGAAAACTGATATATATTGAATGAAAAGTCTGAATATATTAAATGAAACATGACGTCATCGAAACACAGCGCCATCTTTAGGAAGGATGAGTGAGTCGGCGAGAAACTTGGTTGCTGCAATTGTGAGAAATGAAGAGATGGTCAACACATTGATGAGTGCGTGTACGGCCCAAAGTGGTGGCACAACGCGCACTC
>QMIH01002459.1:10295-27441 GCA_003987875.1 Clarias batrachus | reverse complement strand
GTTTTCAATCAATATATTCAGAATCCATTCAATATATATAGAGTTTCATTCAATATATTCAGAGTTTTCATTAAGTTCTCTCATGAATATTTTCCTAAACGGCATGCCATATATACAGTATATATACATATCATGTCTTTGATCATTTAATCACTTACCTGTGTATATTTATTCACATAGTTAGCTGCCATTTTTACAAATACAGTAAGACACTGTTTCTTTTTTGTGTCTAAATCCTCCTCTCTTTTTACACACAATTACAGTTTCAGTTAGGCAATTTAACAATTAGGCAGGCAATTTAACTTACTTAAAGGAAGTCGGCAAACTTTCAGAAAACTTCAGAGAGGTTTTGATGCTTTGCGTCTCCTTTAAACCCTTTGCTTTCACCATTTTTAATCAAAAATAAACTCTGTAACTGTCAATATCATACCTATTCCCATATTAAAAGCATTAAAATAAAATAAAATATAAATGAATAAAATATTCTTGCTCCTACCACAACTTACTGAAAAATGAAGTAAAAATTCACATTAACTTACCATAAAATACTGAGAGCTCTGAGCATGATCCAGTCAGAAGTAATAAATGCAGAAAGTTTGCCAAAGAATAAACCAACTGCTGGGTCAAAATAACACAACCAGGTGAGAATGATCCTGGATCAGACAGAAACAGAAGACGTATTAAGACTGTCACTGAACTATAAAATATTATAAAATATGCCAACAGACTTTAAGTAAAGATTATTATTTAGTAAACTTACAATTAAGATCAAATTTAGTAAATTTAGGTTTTTATTTGTGTGATCTACTCAAATGCACTTTTCTCATAAAATACTTTAATAGCCCATTATTCACATTAACTTACCATAGAATACTGTCAGCTTTAAGTGGCGTGCTCCTCGCTTCAGAAGTGAAGAATCCAGTTTGTCATGCCGTTTCTCAATTCCAAGAACGCAAAGAACAGATTTGACTTGGAAATGCACACTCGAGGCTTTGAGGACACGGGGTATAGTGCGAATGGAACACAGAGTACAGGATGCGCCTCATAGCTGCGATATATTACACCATAACCGTATTATACCATAGACTGCCTGTTAGAAATACCCAAGATATAATACACCCATGGTTTTACCACTGCAGAGGCATCACAGGCAGCCGTAGTTTGCAGAAGTTCTTTCTAAGGTGAGGCTACGTTGGGCTGCGTACATGAGCACAGAGCGCCTGGTGATTGCCTGGAGCGCAAATCTCCAATTTCTTTTTTTTTAAATAAACAATATCTTCAATAACCGGTTGATGTTTTGAGCTGTACACAAACACATCTCACTTAAACAACTCTTAAAACTACATTTTGTTTGAGAGTCTTGGCAGTCTGCAGAGAAACTTGGCCTTGGGCACCAGTGGACATTTCAGCATTGACAACGACTCAAAACACACAGCAAAAGTGGTGAAGAAATGGTTATCGGACAAATAATAATAATAATAAATAAATAAATAATAAATAATAATTAAACAAATTAATTAATAATTGATGAATTAATTATTGAGAAGTAATTAATAATTTTGAACATGCTATGTTTTGGTCAAGTGTAAATAAAAGATGAGTTATTTTTTTCCACAATGATGCCTCTTGTACATCGTCTTATTATCTTCTGGGAGACGCCTGTGTCATTTCTAATCAAGAAAAAAAACTTGCTGGTTGAATAAAAGTAACTTTAAGTCAGAATTTGCCAGGGGTATGAATAATTTCGGGCTTGACTATGTACAGTATATACTGTGTTACATATATAACCTCGGTTCACAAACGCCCCATGTACAAACAAGGTTTCTAAACAAATCCAATTATTTGTATTTTATTTTAATAAAAGGCTGCACTGACAGAGATTATATAATGTGTAGTTTTTACTAAATCACACACTTTTAAAGTGTTTCAAAACTTAAAAGCAATAAATCACAATACAGGTTTTATTGTGAGAGCTTTCAGGATTTATTATTTGTGTTTATTCAATAAAGCAATGAATGAGATCATAAAGACTTACCCATGGCACAGAGAAACACATGCAGAGATAAAAACTGAACCATTGTGTATCAGCCGAGAGACGAAGAGGAAACTGTCATCTGTTGGACAAAACTATTGCTGTGTGTAGAGGTGTGGTGTGTTTGATTACACAACTTACAGCACTTTTGTAACCTTTTTTTTTTTTTGCATATTTGTCACACTGATTGAGAGCATCAAACTTATTTACATAATAAATGACAAGTTACAAATATATATGTGTGTGTATATGTATATACTACAAATTTTAATATTACACAAATATTACAAAATACAGTTTTAAATGACGTCATTTATTAAGGGGAAAAAGCTGCCCAAACCTATCTGGCCCTATGTGAAAAAGTAATTGCCCCTAAACCTAATAACTGGTTGTGCCACTCAAGCATTT
Organism: Clarias batrachus; assembly: GCA_003987875.1. Classification (NCBI taxonomy): domain Eukaryota; kingdom Metazoa; phylum Chordata; class Actinopteri; order Siluriformes; family Clariidae; genus Clarias; species Clarias batrachus. The sequence continues at coordinate 25,001 of QMIH01002459.1, read as the reverse complement.
GTGATAACTTCCACTTTTGGTGGATTTTTTGCCCACTCTTCTCTGCAGAATTGTTTTAATTCAGCCACATTGAAGGTATTTTGAGCATGAACAGCCTTTATAAGGATTGGATTTAAGTCTAGACTATGACTAGGATACTCTAAAGCTACGTTTACACTGTCAGTTAAATGTGACCCAATTCCGATTTTTTGCTCATATGTGACAAATATCGGATATTTTCTATGTCCGTGTAAACAGGAAAAAAACGCATGCATTCCGATATTTCGAGATCGGTTTCAGGCCTCCTTCATATGTGGAAATAAGTCCGATATAAATCAGATATGTGCTAATGTGATTGTTGTGTAAACAGACAGATTGGATTTTCTGAGACATTGCGTTCTGTACTTCATTAAAACTGTGAATTCTTCGCGGTTTAATGACGTAATCAGGCACACCGAGGCGCTGCTCATCCCAAATAGATGCGCCAGTGTGCGGTAGCCCGCACCTGTTGTGAGCCACCAGAAAGCGACCCCGACACGTCTCGCACCCAGACATTCCTCTGAATGGTTGAGGACACAATAAATGAAGCACATGCGCAGGCTGCAATGATGGCCCTTTTCCTCCTTCTCCGTTTCGCGAACTTTGCATATATCGCAGAGCTAGCATCAAGCATATTTCGCATTCGTGCATCTTGGCTAGTGTGTAGTGCAAGAACCTCCCTTTAAGTATGCGCGATGTTTCAGACGGTATGGCAAGTGTAAACACTTGAATCGGATATCGGTCAGAGTTGAAAGAACGAGTAAACAGACGGTCAGAAAAATCAGATATAGGCAACAAATCAGAATTGGGCATCGAGACCTGCAGTGTAAACGGGGCTTAAGACTTAGATTTTTTTTTTGAGGTATTCAGAGGTGGACTTGCTGGTGTGTCTTGAGACAAAATCATGAACTGATGAATGGACATTCTCCGTCAGGATTTACAGGTAGAGCACAGAATTCTTGGTTCCATCAATTATGACAAGTCATCCAGGTCCTGAAGCAGCCCAAGACCATCACAATACCATGACCATGTTTGACTGTTTGGTACGTTTGTTTGTTATTTCATAAAATGCTGTGTTCGTGTTACACCAGATGTAAAAGGTGCACACCTTCCAAAAAGTTAAATTTTTGACTTGTCAGTGACCAGAATATTTGACCAAAAGTCTGGGGGTAATCAACATGTTTTTGGAAAATGTGAGATGAGACTTTGTGTTCTTTTTGGTCAGCAATAGTGATGAAAAGTTTTAATCATTTACCGGCTCAGATCTTTGAGTCTAGTTTAGCAAATTAAACAAATCTTTTTTTGAGTCATTTAGTCAATGTTAGGTTTATGGGGCTGTGATGTGATGAACAAACTACTTGGGAACCTGAAGACTCGAAAGGTGAAGTAATCAATTCTCTTTCCGGCTCAGACTGCATTGGTTAAGCTTATGGGGTTGTCACACAATGAATGAACGATTCGGGAGAATGACGACTCGAAACTGAGATGAAGTAATTCCTGTACAGATATTCTTCATGGGCGACTGAGTGAATGAAACTTTTCCCGAGACGGTTTGTTTTTCCCGAGTCACACTTAATTTATAATGAACAAATAGTTCAAGAATGACCCATGACTAGTCCAAAGCATTCGCCTTGGAACTCTCCCATGGACACAATTTTTGCCCCCAGTCTCTTTCTTATTGTTGAATCATGAACACTGAACTTAACTGGTGCAAATGATGCATACAGTTCTTCATATGTTGTCCTGGGAGACAGCCGGCCACTCCTGGGAGGGATCACCACTGTTCCAAGTTTTTTCCATTTGTGAATAATGGCTCTCACCGAGGTTCAGTGGAGTTCCAAAGCCTTAGAAATGGCTTCGTAACACTTTTTAGACTGATGTATGGCAATTGATTCTGTTTTGATAGTGTTGCTTTTTGTTAGATCTTTTAGCATGGTTCACTTTCTCAGACAGGTTCTATGTAATTCAACAGGTCTGGCAGTAATCAAATTTAACTCATCTTTCAAAAAAATACAGTTTATTAATGATTTATTAGGAATTACTTTTTCACATATGTTTGATTGCTTTACCCTTAAAGGGTGAAATCATCATTTAAAAACTGCATTTTCTATTTCCTTGGGTTATCTTTATGTTATTAAAAATATTCTGTTTGATGATCTCAATCATTTAAGTGTGATAATTATGCAATAGATGTGCGCTTGAGTGCATCATCTCTCATTTTTTCATGAAAAAAAAAAAAAATCCAATAATCTCATGTCTCCTCTTAGGGTCCAGTCAAAATTTCCATTACTTTCTCAGACAGTGAAGGTGAAGACAGTTCACTCCTTAAATACAATGTTCATAGATTTTCAATTTTTGGAATGTCCATTAATATATTTAGCGTATTTAATAGGCTAGTTTATGTATTCAGGGAGGAAACACTAGTATAGTTACAGCAGTGTAGTTCTCATATGCTATGAATTAAAAGTAAATATGAAGAGAGGAACAGAACTTCTTTATTCCAGAAGTAACTGAAGTTTTATATGTCATAATACATGAAATAAACTATAAAGGGTATATAGGGTGGGATAGGCTATATGCATTAACCAATACAATATGTTCATTTGAGTTTTATCCAAAATACTTTCTTTAGAATAACTGGTTTGCACTACTGGTTTGTGTTATCAAACTAATCCATTATTTAAAAAAAAGGCATTTTATTTATCTTTTTTTTTCTTTAATGACAGCAATATGTGAAAGTAGCAGGTGGTTACAAGCGATGAAAACATGGTTGTGAGTGCAAAAGAGATACAGGAAAATGCACCACCAGTCATTCATGTGGTTGGAAATTAGTTAAACCAGGAAATGGGCAGCTGCTGCATGTGACTGTGCAAAACCCTGTGGTTTGAGAGACGGATGCCCGCTACACAAGTCAGTTTTAGTCAAATTGAATATTGTCAGAAGTAAATATCGACTGGTAAACATTTGTTGGAATCTATTTCTTTTAATCTAAGCTGAAACAGCTGGTAGTAAAAAAACATGGATAACGTCAGGAGCCAGAGATTTAACTTTTGCTGGTCCTATGGGAATATATGTTTGACGTGTTGACCTTGAACCTGCTCTAAAATTTAGGGTTTCCCATCCTATGCCCAATGGGCTAAAGCACTAAGTTACTGATTGGAAGGTTGGTGGTTCAAGCTCCAGCTCCACCAGGTTGCCATTGCTGGGCCCTTGAGAAAGGCCCTAACCCTATCTGCTGCCAGAACACACACACACACACACACACACACACCCCTCTAATTTCAGCAAACTTTTTATTATATCTTCTCACAGGACATTCCTATAAAAATGAAACTTGGATATATTGGAGTCGTCAATGTGCAGCTTGTATAACAGTATAGATTTACTGTCCTCTGAAAATAACTCAACATACAGACATTACTGTCACCAATGCAATGTCACATTACCTATTCATCATGTTCATGTGTTAGTCAGTGGTCGAGTACAATGTTGAGGGACGTTACTTTTTAAAGTAACTAATTACATTACTAAATTACTGTCTTCAAAAAGTAATCAGTTACATTACTGCGTTACTTTCTGATAACAGCAACTAGTTCAAGTACTTTTTCATTGCAGAAAATGAAAACTCCTTCGTGCTTCCTCATGCATGTTGTTTTGATAAAGACCTTTATAATTATTCTACCATCATCACTCAGTGAAGTTTGGCCCATAATCTGTTACCTACTAATACCCCTATCTCACCTAGGCGGTTTCTAGCGCTGCGATTAGGTTTCCATCTTTCCGTGTGTCGGTACTCGCATAGTCAACCCACATAGGTGAGATAGGGGTATAACAGCAGGAATAACTGAGGGGGGTGGGTTATCAGGGGCGGGGCTTTAGGATGACACACACACACACACATATATATATATACACATACATATATATATATATACACACACACACACACACACACACACACACACACACACACACACACACACACTAATGGATTGGGAATGACTGCTGTCTGGCTCAAATTGCCTGAATAACGGATTACATTTTTGAAAAAGTAATTAAATAAACTAAGTAATTTTTTTACAGGATCTTCAGGAAACCGTCAAGCAGTCATAGATCGAGACAAATCTAGAGTGCTGCTTTCTGACTCTATGCCAAGCTGGATAAAGACAAAGAATAAATGACTTCATAATAAATATTAATCTAAAGTGTGCATGCATATGTGTTTGTTGTTGGTGTGTGTGCATGTATGTGTGTGTGATGTGGGTGTGAAAGAGAAAGCATGCATTTGTGTGTGGGGGGGTGGTGGGGGTGAAAAGGTGAGCCATATCACTAACCACATTTGCAGAAACACATGCAGCATCTGTCCATCTTAAGTTCTGAATGTTTTTCCAACCACAGAAATGACACCTGTGTGCTCTTCTTTTAAAAATACACCTGCCCCCAGGTTACATCTGCTTCTTACCACTAATTGTTTTTCACATTTGTTTTCTGTCTTTACTTTATATTTATATTTATATTATATTTATTATTTATTAAAATAATAATAAAAAAGGAAATATTAAATAATTACCATAGTTAACATGATCCCTAATAAGTGTGCACTATAATAGATAATAATAAAAGATAACTGTAATCGGATTTTCCATTAACAAGAACAAGAATTAAAATAGCTGGCTATAAAAAGTGTTTGCAAGCTGTGATGTCTGCCAGTGGAGGTGTTACTAAATACTGATTAAGTAGGGTGCCCAAACTTTTGCACTGTGCCACAATAATATTTTTTATTTTTTATCCTTGTTCAATTCATCACATAAAAACTAACTATGCACCAATGTTTGCTGAAAATATTGTGCATTTGTTCCATTTCCAAGAGAGACTATGTTAACATTTTTCCATTTTAAAAAATCACCAAAATCTGTTATTTATCAAGGGGTGCCCAAACTTTTGCATAAGACTATACAGTATATATACAAACCTGATTCCAAAAATCAGGACACTGTAAATAAAAACAGAATGCAATGAAGTGGAAGTTTCAAATTTTAATATTTCATCCAGAATAGAATATAGATAACATATCAAATGTTCATGCCAAATATTGGCTCATTTTGGATTTCTTGAGAGCTACACATTCCAAAAAAAATTGGGACAGGTAGAAATAAGAGGCCGGAAAAGTAAAATGTACATATAAAAATCAGCTGGGAGACCAATTGGCGACATGATTGAGTATAAAAAGAGCCTCTCAGAGTGGCAGTGTCTCTCAGAAGTCAAGATGAGCAGAGGATCACCACTTCCCCCAAAATGGCGCTGGTGAGGTCGGCTGCCGTCACGACTGCTCCAACCTATTTTAACTTGTTTTCGCTTTTTAAGTAAATTTTCAGTAACTTTAAACCAGCTAATTCATCACCATTGAGTGCATTAGGTACGACAAAGATACTCTTATTTCTATTGGTCTACAACCTACTCACAATTCGAGGTTTTTAACTCCGGATCCGAGCTGGCCGAGTGAGATCCTGAGGGAGAACAAAGGACGCGACATGAAGCGGCGGCCCCGAGGGAACTGAGCCGGCATCAGGAACAGGCTGAGAGCCTGTGCACACCGCACACCTCTGCCTAGCAAGTCTGCCTAGCTTCAGACTTGTATCTACATGCAAAATTAATGGCTTGGTGGGATCTGCAAAGGCCAAAACAGGTGCAAGTGTAAGCTTAGAAATTACTTGGTTAAAGGCATCATCACAAGCTGGTGTCCAACGGTTGCCAAAGGGCTCAGCCACCTTGAAATAACTGTCTTTCCTTTCCTTACCTGCTACCTTTCTCTTCTGTTGAGCAGGTGGGTAACCTTTGGTCAGCTCCGTTAGAGGGCATACAACAGCAGAATAGTTTTCAATAAACCTCCGATAATATCCACAAAATCCTAGGAACGATCTGAGGGATTTTAAGTCAGGGATTTTAAGTTTTGAATCAGTTTCATGTCTCCGACGGCCCTTTCCATCAATCGTTGGAAAGTTGCTGGAGGCCTGGTTATTCCTTGAGGCATCCTCTCAAACTGGAAAAAACCCAAGAGGACAAATAAAGGCGGTCTTCTCCTTGTCTGCCTCTGACATTTCCACCTGATAGTACCCACTTCTCAAGTCCAAGATGGAAAACCATTTGCTCCCTGTCAGGCAGTCATGTGCGTCATCTATGAGTGGCATGGTATACTGGTCTGGAATGGTTCTGGAGTTGGGTACACGATAATCAATACACATCGCTCTTTTTCCTTACTATGACAATAGTGGAAGTATATGGGCTTCTAGACTCTTTAATTATTCCGGCTGCCAGAAGTTCCTAGAGATGCCTCCGGACATCTTCAATGTCTACCGGTGCGGTTCTGCGAGATCTCTCCCTGAAGGGACAAGAGTCCCTTAGTCTTGTGTGGTGTTTCACCCCCTTTGCTAGCCCCACATCCCACTCCTCCAGTGAGAAAACATGAGAAAACATCTGCTCTTCCTGATAGTTTCATAGCTAACCGCCTCTTCCAAGCTTCTGGGATGGGTGAGTCAACAAAATTTAACATTTTTGGGTCAATAGGTTCCTTAGAAGAGCAGTTTTTCTTTAGCTCAGTGACAGTATCAACTAAGTAAATTTGGGCTAACACTGTGCCAGTGGGTAAAGCAGTCTCCTTTCAGGACTCATTTCTTAGCATGAGAGTGAAATTGTTAACATCCATAGCTGAATGTGTAAGCACAACTGGTGGAACCAGTACACCCACAGGAAGCTTGGTAGTGTCATCAGCAGTGGCGGCCGGTCAATACGGGGCGGAGGGGCGCCGCCCCCCTTAAAGTTTGGCAGAGAAGAATGCTACTTTAATTTATTTGACATAATCATTATTTATTTTAATAATGAAATAAAGTCATTTAGTCACAATATTCCGCTGTATTTCGTAATATAATTTATTTTAAATTAAAAAAAAAATCTAAACTGTATTACGTTCGTATTCGTATACGCGGGGCGTATGTGTCTATGTAGGCACGTACATTTTTAAAAAGCATGTGACCTGAGGCTGAGCTCTGATTGGATTTTGTCAAATCATGCTTCGGGCGCAGCTCTGTGCGCCCTAAACCCTCCCACTTTTATTCTTAGCGAATCAATATTGTTTTTAAATATTTGGGCTCATGTGATTGGACCATTCTCAGTCTTTTCAAGCACTTCTTATGGCAAGAGGAGCTGGCTGACGTTGGTCATGTGAGTAATGCCTTTATTTTATACTAGTAGTAATGATGCTTAATCACCTGTTAAAAGGCTATTTACAGGCGAGCATTAAAAGTTACATTTAAATTTTGTTTGCGCCCCCCCCCCCCAATTTTTTTGCACCAGCCGCCACTGGTCAGGATGGTATAATGTATGCCTCCAGGTGGGATGGCAAGTGGACGTGGCCCTTGCCACTTCACCTGCCCAACTACACCCATGTGTGGATTATTGAGTGAGTCTGGCTGTCCTGGTCTGAGGGCTAATATTCTTAGAGAAGAAGCACCATCAACTTCGTCAAGCTCCTCACAAGGGTTCAGAAGGGAGCATAGTTTCTTAGAGTTGGTACCAATAATAACAGGGACTGGATCAGGGCTCTTTGGATCTGGGCATGTTCGAGCCAACACTGAGACTGTCTCTGTAGGCAGGAAACCATATATCAACTGTCACATACCCTTTGTATGGGTAATCAGAGTCACTCAAACCCCAAATAGCCAAATTTGTGACTGGCTGGACTGGCACATGGGAGAGATAGCATGAATAACAGCTCTCGAATATGATCGTGACCCTGGAGCCACTGTCGATAAGGGCTCGCCATTGTTGTCCCTCAATTTTAATATCTGCCATCATGGAGGGCCCTATCAGTCCTCTAGGAAGACCACCAGATCAAGGAGCGTGGACTGCAATCTTATTTTGATTCATACACATTGCATAAAAACTTACTTCTTTTTATTGTGTAAAGCTGCTTTGCGACAATGTCAATTGTTAAAAGCGCTATATAAATAAAATTGACTTGACTTGACTGCACTTTGATTGACCGAGCCCACCTCTGTAAATTTTCTGCAGGTTTTACTGTTCTCTTTTCCCCTTTGCTTTTGCGCCGAGCACAGAGTATTTTCTGAATATGGCAATATGGCCGTCATCTCCACATCTGTAGCAGAAGTAGCCTTCTGAGTGTCTTAAAGCTGTGGTTTTTCTGCTTTGGCTTTGTTTCTCCATTCCTTCTTTTGAGGTTCTTGCAATACTGAACTGTGAGATACTGACATTACAGTTAACTGTTGTTGTAACTATTGTATTTGATGTTTTAACATTTGTACTTCACTCTCTCTTTCAATGGCAGTGCATGGCTTAGTCGGTTTACCCTTAAGGTCTGTGCGCTTATCTTGCTGCTTTGTTGTTAGCTCAGTGAACTGGAAGCGCAAATCCTTAATCTCTGACTTTAAGTCATGAGCCTGTTTCTTTAGGCTTTAGTCCATCAACTTTTACCTGCCTTACTGTTGTGCTTAGCTTGCATCGGGCCATCTCATACTCCTCCTCTTCCCGTATCTCATTAGTTTTAGGAAGGTTGGAGGCTTGTCTCTCCTTTCTCACAGCTTCAGATGTATCATCATATCGGATTCTGTAGCACCTCTTATGAGCTTGTCAATACTGGCATGATCTGCCCTGTGGCTAAGAAGTCCTCCCTTTTGCACAACTTTAATTAGCAGGCGTTCTAATATCCTCAAGAAGTCTCACAGCTTTTCACTGGACTGTTGGTGTAAACTCCGAAAAGCGAAGTACAAATCTTCACCAGACTAAGGAGTTCCAAAAGCACTTTCTAATGCTTCTACATAGTCATCTGGGTTGGCTTCGGGGTCATTCAGCCAAACAGCCTGAATTATTTCCAGTGCAGGACCTTTTAGACTTTCCACGATTCTCTTTCGTTTCTCTCTGTCTGAGCAGTCACACTCTTAAATCATCAGATGAGCTTGCTCAAGCCATTGCTCCAGGTTCTCCTCATCTGCAGGGAGGGGGTGGTTCCAGAGAACATATGCAGATGCCAAAATACATTGTTCTCATAGGTGGGTCTCATGGTCTTTCCAAGTAGGTCTCCTACTGCTTGGATGATGGATTCAGGGGAACTCGTCTGTGGGACATCTGAAGTCAGTAGGGCATGCAAATCACTTACTGTTTTCCCTTCCTCTCTCAGTAGCTTGTGTAACTTTCCTGCGAAATCATCTGCAGTTTCAGTAAGCAGAACAACTTTCCACTTTGAATCTCCATTCGATGGTTGCAGGTAGGAAGGGATGCAGTCCGGATCTACTTTGTAACTGCACTTACATAGGACCAGTTTGCTTCTTGTCCCAGCATGGAGTTGAGTGTCTCTTACTTTGACTCTTCCAAGCACTTTCACTGCATGAGCTGCTTCTTCAATATCAGCAATTTCAGCCTCTGCTGGAACATCACACAATACCAAAGCATGGAGGGGATCTACACTGGCTGCTCTGCACCAGCCAGTGAGCTCAGCGCGAAGCCGCAACTCTTTCTGGGCTGCCATTACAGTTTAACCGCTCCTTATAATTCTGCCAATATTTTCACACACCTACATTAATTAATTTAATTATTATTACTAATTTTGAAGTATTATTTTACTTTAAAGGAGATCAACAGATGAACTGGGCAAAAATCCCAGCGGTGCTTCCAATTTGTGTAGCGCTTTCTTCACCCTTTACAAGTAGGATAGCGCTATGAGCTCGTAAACGTTATTTCCCTAGGTTGATTTATGATCACCACCTTTAAATTTAAGTAAAGATAGATTGGAATCTCACTTACCTCCTATGTTGTCTGCTGTGCCACCTAATCTAACTTATTAAACAAAATCACAAGAACAATTATGTCCCCAATTTGCTGCCAAATTTATTAAATGACAAAATAAATACATAAATAAATAAATGAAATTAAAATAAATAAATGAAATTAAAATAAATAACAGTACTTCAGTTAAGCCAAATCCATTACTTTCCAACTTATATATTGCAAAACTAAGCAACTCACAATATGGCAGTCTCTCAATACCTTAACACAAAATATACTGATACAGTGTTTGACATTTGAATATGCTCCTTTAACTTATACATCTGTTTTCAATACTCTATATACAGTGACAAAATTAACTCTGTTAGAGCAACTTTAACTTTTTGTGGGCCCCACACACACACACCGGCGATCAGAAAAATAAATAACTAAAAATACAACCAACCCACTGTTACAGGCCTGGTCGACGCTCGGGAACGTGGTGGCCAAAAACTTGGAAGCCCCTTCACTCTAATGAGCAAAACTAAAAGGCTGGAGTACTCACAGGCAAGCAGAGTCAGTGTAATATCCGTGTCCAAACCACACACCTCCACAAGGACGGTTTAGCGGCAGTCTGCAGGTTGGCTCACAGCTGACTGCAATGAGCAACAGGAGTCAGTCCGTCCAGGAAGGTGCAACGTGCCCTTGTCGCTAGAGGAACTGCCAGGCTTTCTCCTGGTCACCTGGAGCGCTATCTGGGGAGTCTGGAAGAGTCTTTGTCCAGACTAGCTGGTTAGTTAGCCTGTAGAGCTAGTCAAACAACGCCAACTTTCTTGAATCCACATTCGTTAAAACGTCTTATTAATATACTGCAGTCCATTGAGCTGTAGTGGGTACAATAACCGGATTAACTAGCACAATTTATACCGTAAAACGGCACTTTCCTTTGTAACGTCTCTGTGTCAGCTTGTTTGCTTTTTTTTTTTTTCACCAGCGCAGCCTCTAGCTCCCGCTTGCTCTCTCTCAAGTCCCGCCCCACATCCAATCACACTACAGCAATATTGTCAAGACACTGCATCTTCCAATCACAGCAAAGAAATGAAAAAAAAAAACATTGTATATATAAAACGTAACATGAGCTGCACTCACGTATTTAATCATTACTATTTATTTTAAATAATCTTTATTAAAGTTTGAAATTCTCCATAACCCTCTAATAAAAGCTCTTGCTCCGCTTGAGAAAAAAAATTGAATTAAAATAAATTGAATAAAATCGAATTGAAATTAAACAAACGCACGAACGCGAAGTAATCCTAGACAACTCAATCCAGCGATACTAATCATCAACAACAGGTGTGTCGAAGATCCGAATTAGCCGCATCGTAATTAGCATGATGATCTCATCTTAGATCTGTCAATTCATCTCGGATGTTTCAAGCGACGTACGAATAATGGATCCCTGTACAGTTTGGTTTGTTTATGTTTTCTACCTGTTCCATCTCCCTCTCTGCAAATATGCCTCTCATTCAACCCACAAAGCACCCGTGACTCTGAAATGGCGCTTTTCTCTTGTCCCAACTTCCTGATGACCAACTTGCATTTGAAATATAACCATCAAAATTTGTTTCAAATCTCCTATTTTTGGTACAATCTTTTTTATATATGTCTTTTGAAAATGTTATAACAAGTTTTTAATGATGAACACATTTTAAATCAATGTAATTATGCCTTGAAGTGGTGTCCCACAACACGCGTGCAACCTTGTTACAAACACCATTGACCCTTCCAGAGTAAGAGAACTCGCATGAAATAAGGGCAGTAACATCATCAGCTTGCTAACACCATGCGTAGACCCAAAGGTATGTCCTCTCTTCTATTTTTCATATTTCACCAAACGTTTCTACCTTAAGTGAGTGTGTCACTCTAACCAATGCAACTCTTTTACTCATATTATCAGAGAATGTCAAAGATTTGTCCTACGTTTGTCCTTGCCCTTGACAGTAATGCCACATTCCACAGCTAGCATTTATTTCAACAACAACAAAAAAATTATAATTAAAAAAAAAATTTTAAATTAGCACCGAGCAGTCTCCTACCTTCAGTGGGCCACAATGGACAAAGAGCACAGGAACGATCCTGGAGCAGCCTCAATGATCACGTTGAAAAAAGAATTTAAATGCTCCCAAGAAGAGCTGGTGGAAAAGTTTAACATTTTGCTTCAGAAGTTCAGATGCCATTTCTTCAACATCAAGAATCAATATGCTTTCTCACAAGCCCCAAAGCTAAATCTCCCAGCAAATTAATGTGCAGACCATGTTTAAAACTGCAAATGCAAGTACAGCGCTGATGTACAAGCTGTTCATTTATGTGACAACATTCTTTTCACATTTATGTCAATAAATTATGTAATTTAAAAATAAAAATAAAATAAATGTCAATTAAAAGAAATTTATCCATTCAACACTGTTACTATGCGCAACTCTGTTTCTTTAATTTCAACTCTGTTATCATATTTTTAATAAAATAATCTTAAATGTGTTTTGAATCTCATGATGGTTTAAGCTACAGTACTGTCATTTTGAAAGTTTCAATGATTACATGTTTTAATGTGTATGAGCAGATATTTTAATACTTAACACTTAAATGAGTAAAATGAAATGTGTGATTGCCAAAATATTGAGAAAGATACATATTAAAAGTTGCTTAAATTAATTTAAGGCTACTCTTTTCTAAAATTTAATGAAAATTCAATGTGAATGTGACTTTCTTTACTTAAGGGTAAAAGATTTATTAAGCAATATTTTATAAATATATTTTTCAGATTCCTGCATATTTGTAACAGGGTTGTGCCAAGCAGAGCACACAGCAAATAAAATATCTCATAAAAAGTGTACCTTTGATGTTTGAGCTGGATGAATTTGACATCCAAAATTTGACAATTTATTACTTGTTTTATTTCAATACATAACATAAAATGGTTTTAAAAAATCAAACCTTTATTTCATGTTCTGGTGCCTAAATTGTCCTCTAATTCCGGAATGTTATCAGTTATCAAATATTAAACTAATGAAAATGGTTTAACTTTCCACATTGAATCTGACATATTGTACCTTTGTAACTCATTTTGCACAAAAGAATTACACCTAAGGACCAAAGAAGCGGTATAGAAAATGAGTGAGTGATTTATATTACAATGACATAAAACAATAAATCAGCGTACTTCAGTTCACACACACAAAAAAAATCTTTTTTTTTTTGTTTTGTTTCATGGTACTGGATGGTGGTTTCAAGCTCTTCTTTTTATATAAATTCTATTTCAAACAAATGAACATGCAACAAATAAAGAAAAAAAAAACATTTAATAAAAAACATCAGAAGTAAAACACTTCAAATCCACACCATATAAATTAAATAAACTTAAAATTCTATTCTTTCTCTTATTTTTTTATTTATTTAATACCTTTAAAATATCTTCCAATATCATGAAAGAGCGGTATATACAATTATATAAAAAAATATAATAAAAAAAATATATATATATTACAGATTAAATTTTCCATCTTGTAGTCAAAGAATCCAAAAATGTATTTTAAAGAAACAGAACTCAGGAAACAAACTTTGCATGAAAAACTAAAATATCTGAACAAATTATTTCTGTATAATCACACGTCCAAAACAAATACTGTATACAATGTACAGCATGAAAAAAAAAACTTCAAACTTTGGGGGAAAAAAAAAAAGAAAAGATCCTGAATCTCGGTGACGCAGCAGCATCAGCTGACCTCGCTTAAAGGAAACCCGCTAAAGGGACAGAGCTACATACTATATACACTGTGCACAAACAGATGCCATTTTTCTCTCAGTAAAATTATTCTACATAAGGACAGCTTTACAGGACAGACATTTTCTATCATCATGCTCCAGGACTGATTCATTGAAACCAGTGAGACCGACTCATTTACATATTTGCCAGTTAGATTTCACTTTATTTCAGGATACTGTATATTAATCAGTTTTTAATTTTGAAAACTGAAGCAGTGAACTATTTAATTTCCATAAAAATGCCTCTTGATGAGTGTGACCAAAATGTTCCCTCCAAATATCAATAAGGCTGAATTTGTCCAGGAACACTCTTGACCTTGAATTAACTGAGGCGATATTCCTAGGACGCGTCCATCAATTCAGACCCCTTCTATAATAATCACAATGGGATACTTCAGTAACCAATGTGAAATTCTACCTTCCACACTGTCACATAGATAATCATCAGAAGAAGAATCGTAATTCTTCATGTTAACAATAATAAATCTCATCTGGTTTAGTTGTACGACTGAAAATGACCCAGAGAATCAATGTCTGTAGATAATATACCCCCATCATATCTATTACTGAGGATCCTGACACCAGCTTTATGCACTGAACTGAACATTATTGTCCCACTGTAATGTCGACTGTAACTTCCAAAAAGTCTATCTTGTTCAGATTAGTAAACATTTACAAACAAAATCAAAACTTTCCTCTTTATATCACTTCTAAGCCCTTCACTAACAGAAATTAAAGACAATAACAACACAAACAAAACTAAACAGCTAAAATGCTGCAAATAAAACAAAAACTCTGCCAAAAAGATACAGAAATGCAGAGTACAAAAACCTAAACATCTTTATATTCCTTCCATGAAAACAATAATAATAATAATTAATTGCAATCATGATTTGTGACAATAAAAAGATGCCTTCAGAGATTTTTGTTGTTGTTGTTTGTTTCTATTTGTCTACGGCAGGGGTCTCAAACTCAGTTCCTGGAGGGCCGCAGCCCCACAGAGTTTTGTTCCAACCCTGCTCCAACATACATACCATGTAGTTTTCAAATAAGCCTTAATGACTTGTTTAGTTGAATCAGGTGTTTTTAATT
>QMIH01002458.1:10978-30278 GCA_003987875.1 Clarias batrachus | reverse complement strand
TGACACTGAGTTTACAACCGACTGATGTTGAGAGCATCACAAGAAACAACAGTTGCCACTAATTTAATTATTCTGAACATGCTGAATGTAAGTACTGATGAGCGTTATACACACAGACCATTAGCATTAGGCCGCTGTTGATTAGTGTCTCTACTATGAAATCATTTTCAGTAATAGAATGAAACTTTAATAAAGTGTATTTATAAAAARGKWAMMWTTWAAATGTGGACTTTCAATGTGGTTAAAAGGTTATCAAATATGCCTCGGCCATGCAGATGGTTTTTCCTCCCCTGTACCCACCCTCTTTTTGCCCCGACCCCTCACATTCTGTCATTTACTTGCCTTCTATTTGTTTGTAGMCCCTCTGCATCGAGCACTGATTGCTTTTTGATGGCTGCAGCCAGCATTTTTCGCCCCTTTCTTGCTCGCCCGTTCCCATCTCCTGCCACAATGCTCAAACACAAACACTTAAACAAGTCAGAAAATGAAAATTTTGAGAACAAAAAGGAGAAAAATAGGGCAAGGGAAGCGATTTTGTTCCTTTTCTCCAGTAAGAGAGAAACTGTGTGTCATTTTCATTTTTTATTTTTTATTTTTTTTGTATCTGTAGAACAGACTCATCCCCGGTTGCAGACCACGCGCCCCTGTTCACGCAACAGTTCTTGGAGACAAACCACAAGTGCCTTCACGGAAAGACTTTAAATGTCCCTATTTAAAGTCTGGAGAGTTACAAAAGATATGAACATTTATTCAGAAAAGAGAGCAGTGTAGAGTTTAAAGCCAAATGGTATTATTGGTTTCACAGAACAAGTGGTCTATTTATTTTATTTATTGCTTTGTTGTCTTTTGGCATCATTCAATACAAATGTTACTGTACATATTGGGGTATTTTTTATATATTTGGGTACTAGCCACAGTCTGGTGCAGAAGCCACATCAGCAACATATTATAACAGTATTATTAATAATATTACTAATCAGAACACCGCAAGCATGTTTACAGTCTGTAAATATTAGCTATGTAAAGACTTGATGCGATCATTTCCCTCGTTAGAATAAATGTATTCTTTCAGCACATGTTTGCCCCATGCGGTGGTAACATTAGGTGACTTGACGGTTTGCCGGGAAGGAAATAATAAACTCTATGAAAACAACTCTCTCCCCATTTTTTAGCTGAGCAGAAGAAAAAAAAAAAATCATTTACTTTATTGCCATGTTAAATTACTAAATTATTTAATATGAAGACAATGTGAGGCAGGGGCCTTTTTTAGAAGACCGGAGAGAATCAGCGACAAGAACCGCACAGTTTAATACTACTGTAATATACAGTACGGTCTGGTGTGTATCCATGCATTTTGTCTATGCCCTCTATGCTCTTACAGTGTATGTACAGTAGTACATTACCTTTACAGTTATGCATTTGGCAGACAGTCTTCTGCAGAGCAACGTACATAAGTGCTTTGAAGTTTTCATCCTTAAATATGTCCTTGCACTGATTCACTAGGTTACTAACTAGGAATACCATCAGTCAAACACCACTGGGAAGGATTTATTATTATTATTATTWTTTTTTTWTTATTTATTTATTTTGTGGGGGGTGAGTGGGTTAATCCAAACTAAGAAACAGAGGTTTTTAGTCTTCGTTTGAAGGTTGCCAGTTACTCGGCTGTACTGATCGGAGAAGCGGGATGGTGTGGGAGACCTTGTAGCGAGAGATGTCAGTATCAAAACTATCTTTGATGCTTGTATTTTTGTTTTCCGCCTAGATGTTTCTAATATTTTACAGTTCTGTTGAACTCTGTATTTTGTTGTTGTACTGTATTTTCTATGACTTTTTCTGTTACAATGTTGCACACTTAGGAGTCGTTATATTGTCAGGTATTTTAAGTGAACGTGCAAATTCAAGTGCAAATTATTTCCGGAATAATTATTAATACAGAAACCACAATCAAAAGACTTTAAAACAGATTGTAAACATGACTTAAGGTTACAAGGCAAAGAACATGCGTCACATGAACTAGGCTGAGGTACACACAATCTACCAAATGTGCTACATGTGATGCCGTTTAAATACGGGTAAAACAAAACATTGGTGATAATGATTGGAGACATACTGAGGCTATCAGCCATAACATTAAAACCCCACTGAATTATGGCCAATATTGGGTAGGTTCCCCTTGTGCAGCGAGGGCAGCTCTGGCTCCTTGGGGCTTGACTTCACAAGACCTCTGTGGGTGTTCGGTGGARTCTGGCACCAGGATCTTAGTGGTATATCCTTTGGGTGCTATGGGTTACGCAGTGGGGCCTCCATGGATCTGATTTGTTTGTCTGTTGCATTCAATGGATGCTTGATCAGATTGAGATGCGGGGAATTTGGAGTCTGCGGTTAATCMATCTAGATAATGTAGTCAGCACTTCTTCTGTGCTACTGTACCATGATATGAACGCAGTCTGAGATGTCACCGATGCTAAAATGTCCGGAAAGGTTTTAGGWTCCCCTGTGTTGCAAACACAAAAAGCACAGGTGGTCAGTTGCAGCGAATTGACAATCAGGACCACTTTAAACGAGTATGTGACTCTGAGACTGTGTATGGTGCATTTTAAAGAGGTGTACGTGTAAACACCTGTTAACACTGTAGATTCTGATGCTGATGTTGTAGGAGTTTTGACGTGCACTTACAGTCATGAATCTGACAGGGWATACCAGGTGGGTGATGCTTACTCATATGGTCATCTTTGGCTTAGTAAAAGTAGAGAGGCAGTCTCTGTGCTGCAGTCAGGTTGCATGCTGCATTAGGCTTTGGTTCTCAGAGTAAAGAATTATGACAGGCAGGCTGCGCCTGGGGCTGCAGACTTCAGCCCACTATTTTAGAGCTGAGGCCTCTTCAAAGAAACCAACACTGTCCATCAGCAGTAGCCAGGGATTTACTGTGTTCCAGAAAGACTGAGAAATAAGGTAGTTCAAGGTATTTATGTGGGGGTTGGCATACTCAACCATGCCCAGTGTGACAACGCAGTGTGTGTGTGTGTGCGTGTGTGTGTAGTAGGACTGCAAGCAGGGCAGGGCACGCAGGGAATTGAGGTCTTGTCTAAACTAGGTGACAGCTTAAAGGTTAGATAATAAAGATGAATGATGAAGTGTGTATGTTAATACTTTTTTCTACAATGGTAAAAAAAAAAAAAAAAACAATTCAATATTCAGTTCTCCATTACTTTCATGCCTTTATTTATAGAGCATAACASTAGGTTGACATCATGCTTAGATAGTCAGAAGTCAAATGTGCATGCTGTGCATGTAAGGCAAACTAGCGGAATAATTTAAAGACCTCAGATCCCTCAGCATATTTGATTAGCATATTAACAATGGCTCTTTTTTTCCCTTTTTCTTTAGTTATGGATATAGTAAACAATGTAATAGAGGACAGTATTATTGTGTATTATTTTGGTATTAGCCATTTGGTATTAAACACTAAACTTGATAATAATTTTTTTTTTTTTTAAAGAATTACGATCAGGCCATCATTGTGTGATATCCACCTACTGCAATACATCAATGAAATAACCAGTACGATTGAGTGATGAMATAAGACAATCAGAAGTTTTATGATAATCTGGATTGGAATGGGCAGTGTCTGGTGTGTGGGAAAGWTATATAAGTGCGCATACCSCATTTAGTGCATTAATAAACTGGAAGCAGCTTCCGCTTATTAGGGAAAAACGCTCTTTCAAATGTAGATCTGTCACTCGCTAAAGTAAATAATATACGGCATATGCATAAGAATGCACAAGTATTTATGAACTTCTAGGTGGTATTGATTAATATTCATTGGAGGCGGCTTCCTATTTAAGTGTAGTCCTGGAATTGAGTTCCATTTTAAAAAATGAATAAACTCACAAAGTCCACCAAAGTATAACAATACGTGCATGTTTAAAATCCAGACAGCATGCAGCACAAGCCTCAGAGTGTGAAATGTATTTCTGCTTAGCATGTTAATGTATAGCTTCTGCCTCATCGGTTGCCATACTTTTTCTCATTTCCAGTGGAGCTGAACACAAAAGCGTCTTTTCCCTCCTCATCTTTCCTTATTTATTCCGAACGCATTCTGCACAAATGCTAATATTTGTAAATGGAATGAGAAAATGCCGAGCGGGGCTGTTAGGTGGGATGGGAACCCGCTCGCCATAGTGTATGCACAGGATCATGGGGTTGAGTGGATCTCTCTGAGAGAGAGAGAATGAGAGAGAAGGTGGGGGTGGAGGTGAAGAGGAAAGGAGCGTGTTTGATGCTGACTGGTGTATTCTAGATGCTCGAATTACCATACTCAGCTTCAACTCAGTGCTTAGGTGGTAGGACTGTGAGATTCCTGCACCGAATGATTGCAGCGAAAATAGCTTCATAAAGTGATCAGATTTATGGGCTGAATTTGATATTTTACTAAAGGAGACATATCCTGACACTTTTTTTGACACGCCTGTCATAGGTTTTTGAACACAGGCCAATATGAGGCCGAGTGAGTTCATCTAACATTTATAATCTTGCCTAAAGCTCCTACTTGCTTTGACTTGAACTGATAAATGGAGTCTGAAAAGACGCTGAGGGAAAAAGCTGACAATGATCGGAATGTCCAAGCCCAGGAAGAAAGCAGACCATCTACGAGGCTGCAGTGGGTTCGTCAAGTCTTTTCTCACCTAGGAGAGGTTGCACCCAACAGGCCGGAGGCTGAAACTTGTGCTGCAACAATCATGTAAAACCAATCGTCTGCTCTCCCACTGTCCCAGCTCTTCAAACTTCTGTACACCTCTAGACATGCTCCTCTCTCTCTTGTCTCTTCTCTGCCTGGGTGGTCTTGTTTGCCTTGGACAATTTTTTGTTCCATTCCAAGTCTATGGTTATGTCATTGCAGTTGATCAATATTTGATGGTTTTTTTTTATGCTGTTCGCAATAGAAGAAGGAGACAACAGAGAAGTAGATGTTGTTGTTTGCCGGGGCTTTCAAATAGACATAGCGGGGGAAAAAAAGCGGTTAACCAACTCTGAGGGACACAATGTCCACTCGATTGCACTTTCCAGCCAGTCTGCTGGGTGAATGGAAATTACAGGAAAGGAACAGACTGTATGCTGACACTTGCAGGTTTTCTGCTGGTTCGATTAGCACTATTTTATACTGGAGTTGAAAAGAGACAMGGCTGCAAACTCAAACGCTTTACTGCTATGTTCTGCCATGTACAGTATGTTCATCTATAATAAACACTGATAAACATGAGGAGGCACAATTTGTCGAGATAATATTACATAATTCTATTTATGGTCATCCAAGAGTGTAAAAGTACAAGTACTTGCTTCAAAAATGCATTCTACTACAAGTGGAAGTAGATACTACTAAGAAAGAAATTTAAGTTGAAAGACGTATAAGTATGTGCTTTAAAATGTCCTTTAAGCACAAATGTACAAGTACTCCATAAACAAACTGTTTTTTTCCCCGTTGCAGTTGATGCTATTGAGTAAATTCATGTGCACATCTAGTAGAGACTAGYTAGCATTGTGTTACTGTTACACAAACACAAATCAAATGTATAATTTACAACTCTTTTGCTCAATATGTTCAGTACTTAGCTGGACGGCTTCTAATCCCACCTGCGCCCATTTGAGATGTTTGAAAATGAGCCAAGAGTCTCTGCATCCCAGAGACTAAGTGGGCGGGATCATTGCCCAGGTAACCATCAATCACTTTGGTTCACTAACCAATCTGCGCTTTCATAATGACCTGACCTGACCTGACATTAATGTAMACTTGGACTGTGCTTTCCACATGGGATGTAGCTTATTAATGTTAGAAAAAAAGAGAGTAAACAGGGCAGGGGTGGCTCAGTGGTTAAGGCATTGGACTACAGTTCAGAAGATCCCAGGTTCAAACCTCACAACCACCGAGTTGCCACTGTTGGGCCCTTGAGCAAGGCCCCTAACCCTCAATTGCTCAGATGTAATGAGATAAARATGTAAGTCGCTCTGGATAAGGGCGTCTGCCAAATGTAAACAGTAAAAAGGCTCTTTTTAAAATGTATTTTAAGTAGAAATGATCACATATGGAAAATAGTTCAGTAAAATACGGAGACATGAAAAAACTGTGAACAATTTCTGCCACTCTGGGTCGTCCCCACGCTCATTTAACTCTGGTTTGTTTGGAATTCGTGAATGCAAGGCGATAAGAATATCAAGACACTACTTATTCTTATAACCACACCAGGACTAACACAGTGGTTTGAGTGTGATCTGAAACTGTTGTCTCCAAATTAACTTGATGGAAAAACGAATAGCATTAGCAACTTAAGCACAGTGTTTGACACTGCTTTACGCACAAATTGGAATTTGAGAGGGCCTATTTTGCTATTTTGCACTCTGTAAAATAGGCATATTGGCAGCTTGTTTGTCACACCCATTATATGAAGCCATTTATGCATGTGATGGAATTCATGTTTCTGGTACCAGAACGATATATATAGTGAATGATTTACACATTCTTTTTTTAAAAGAGTAATTTTCACAGCATTTATAATTGCTTTGAATATCAGAAAGTCTGAGAAATGTGTCTCTGCCATCACTTATATCAGAGCATGTACGGTATATAGAGCTGACCCCTTTACCATTACGCGCTCTTTCTTCAAGAAGGACACCTGAACCGAACCTGATTGCATTTGGCTGGTACATAACAATGGCACTGGAATTTTCTTTACCTTCGGTTCAATTAAAACGAGGTACATTCTGAACACAGGATGTCCATACAAGCATTCTGTGGCAGTACAATAACTATTTAATTACAGTTTAATCAAATCAGCCAGGCTYAAAAGCCTGCGTGGTGAACTCATATTGTATATTCACGCACTAAACCAACACTGTCCTTTTTAACAAACTCTTGCTAGCTTAGATAAGCTAATAATGTATGTGCTATAGCTGTGCCAGAGGCTCTAAGAGGATATCTTTTTGCCCTTGAGATAACATTTTATCTGCTCATTAATAATCATTTTGTAACCTTTTTTTTTCTTTCTAGTCTTGCATGTGTGCTTCTTTAATTTTTAACATAACTCATGTTTAAGTCGCCAGCTTCCCAAATGTGAAATTAAGCAGGCTAATAATCGAAACTACAGTATGGAGTAGTGCACCAGGCTATTTATCATGCTGTTTCTAAATAAAAAATAGAAAACTTTCCTACATCATGCAAAATAGCTACATTTATCTTGGTATCCTGAGACTAACACACATCTTTTTTTTTTTTATAAATTTTTTAGCTGCTATCTTTATTATGAGGCGGCATGGTACTATAGTGGTTAGCACTGTCGCCTTGCACCTCCAGGGTCTGGGTTCGATTCCCAGCCAGGTTCGATTTTTTGCATTTTCTCCCCGTGCTTGGTGGGTTTCCTCCGGGTACTCCGGTTTCCTCTCACAGTCCAAAGACAGCTTAGGTTAATTGGCTGTAGTGTGTGAATGAGTGTGTGAGTGAGTGTATGTTTGTGTGCCCTGCGATAGASTGTCCAGGGTGTACCCTGCCTTGYGCCCAAAGTCTCCTGGGATAGGATCCAAGCCCCCTCGTGACCCTGAATACAGGATTAGGTGATCTAGATGATGGCTGAGCGAGTGATCTTTATCATGAGGTTTGTTCAAGTCAAACTGGGACTTTTGATTGCSCRGGGTAACAGAACACAGTTATGAGAGTAAAAACTACCTTTATTTCTCTATATAACCCCCCAATTACACTAATGCAAGGTASAATGTTTTCTCAGTTTGCCAGAGCTATGATCATACTGCCTACTTCACTTTAACGTTCTTTAATGGSCCAGACATGTGGAAATGGCTTGGAGCGAGGTTAAGACAGTATGGGGAATGTGGCAATAACTTCCAGCTGAGTTCCTGTAATGTGCAAGTGGTGTTGGTGAAGGATGTTGTGTACAGTTCACAACAACAGATATGTCTCTTTTGCAAGTTGGTGACAAGATATCTGGCCATTTTTAAGCATTTTCTGGCATTCCATTGTTGATTATTCATGGGAATGACTGTAAAGGGCTCCGAGCTTCCTCTGCTGAGATTGTGATTCTCTTATGAATGGCCTTCTTAAAATGTTTGCACTGTTCAAATGTTTTACTCTCACAGTACTGCACTTGAAGATACAAGATATTTCATCACAAGTCCTGGTTTGATTTGAATTCCCCTCATACTATTATTATTCAGTAAATAATGAACTGTTCTATTTATTGAGAGCATGGTGGCACGGTGGGTAGCTTTGCCATCTAACGCCCACAGAACCTCTTATTCAATTCTGAACTCCGGTTACTCTCTGATTGGTGTCGTGCATATTCCTCTGGTGTCTATGTGGGTTTCTTCTGAATTCCCTTTGTTTCCTTCCACCTCCAATAAACATGATGTAGGTGGGCTACATGAAATTGCCCTCATACACATGCATGATGCACCGTGATGGAGTGTGTCCTACCTAATGGTCCCAGAATAGGCTCCAGATCGACAGCCATCCTGACCAGAATAAAGTGTTTACTGAAGATTCATAAAATGAATGAATGTTCTATTTACTGCTAATGAAGCACATAGCTGCCAGCACAGGCATAACATATGCCAGGGACATTTGTGCTCCACACTTTGATATGCCCAGTTTTGTCCCTGCCACGCTTTGAAAATGCAGTTTGTTTAAAAAGTTTGTAGAATAGCTTGCAGCGAAAAAACTGATGCAAACTTTTTTTTTATTTATTTTTATTTATTAAATATCACTTTAGCCCTATTATGTAGCATCCTAGCAGCTATAATTTAACATGCACAAGCAAGTTTCTATTGGGGATCATTTTTCCGCAAATCCTGAATGTCATAAACATATACGATATGATTACTGTATTAAGATTTTATTTATGATAAACTACAAGGCTTTATACCTTTGCTGCAGCTACCAYCATAATGGATAACTTTATCGAGTCTTCAGGCTTGCTCTCGGGTTTATTGTCTTTTTCCCTCTAGTGGGTTCCTGATGAAGACACAACGTAGATGATGTAAACCATAGCAACTAATTATAGAATCCAGGGAAGTATTTAAAAAAAAAAGCATGTATGAATTCAAGCACTAGCATCTGTTCCGTGAGTTGTAGATGATGCAGGGAAGAAAAAATGGGACACCTTGGTTTAATTGATCGCACAGGTTGGGGTCTTTTGCTGCCTCGCCTTTGCTTTGCTTTAGAGATGTTCATGCTGCGAGGTAGTATATAACAGTTTTACCATAATTTATATTTTCACCACTGGCTATATCTGCATGGTGTGTCATACAATAGAAACAGTGTGATGTGCTGTCAACATTGCAATGACTGCTAAATAAACTTTATATGAATATCAACCATTCCAGTTTCCTCCCACAGTCCAAAGACATGCAGGCTAGTTTAATTGGCATTTCCAAAATTGCCCGCGGTGTGTGTGTGTGTGTGTGTGTGTGTGTGTGTATGGCTTTGTATAGGGGTGTATAGGGTGTACCCCACATTGTGCCCGAAGTCTCCTGGCATAGGCCCCTGTACAGGATAAGCTTTATAGAGAAGAAATGAATGAATGAACGAACATCAATCTCATTAGGTTATGTTATGTTAATTCTTACTTTTCTGTCTAATTGCTCTCGTCTTCAACATTTTTTGTTAGCATACTGTGCTCAAGGCATCTCTTGTCGTTGCTGCCTAGGAGATTTATTCATCCCCACAGAGAGACATAATGCAAATACACACATTTATGAATATATGTAACATAATACAGTACCTTTTACTGTAAACTGACAATGCCAGCAGAGGAAATAAAGATAAAAGAAGATTTTCCACCCCCCCCCCCCACACACACACACACACATACAGAAAAAAAAAACCTTGCTGGAAATTTCATTCACATGCTGTGATGTAAATTGGTTATATTTATAGTAATCCCATGTCAGGTGTAGAAATCACAGATGGGTTTTTTTTTTCTTTTTCTTTTTTTTTCGATAGTGTAAAACAGGATGTCAATTCCTCTGCCAACCCTGAGAGCTCAAACACAGAATCCCACATACACTTTAATATTTAATCTAGCATTTTAGACTTTATATAGCTTGACAAAAAAACACCCATGCACCCACAACGCTGGTTTCAATTATGGTCCAAGGCAGCAGCTAACGGAGTCTAAAAAACAGATCGCAAGCACGATTGGTTACAGTTTTCTCATCCGGATCAGTGGGAGCTGCTTCTTTTCTAGGTTTCTTCTAGCTCATTGTCAGAGTGTAGAATTCTCGGGGTTGATAGGTGTGGGACTTCGTCTGCTGTCACCGTGATTAATGGCACAATAACGTTTACAGCCTGCGTCCACTGTATCCCCACTCGCGCACGTCTATTTTCCACTCATTCCTCTAACAATAATCCTGCTGTCTCACTCCATTGCTGTGGTGAGGAGGGAAAAATAAAGAGCTGCATTTTGTCCGTGTCCTCTCGTTCATTTTATATTGGTTAGCTTTAACTGTGTGGCGTGTTGTTGTTGTTGTTGTTTCTTTTTCCCCCACATGTGCTTGTGATGGGAGTCTGTAACAGGAAACGRGCTGTGCAGGCTGGAGTGATAGGCTGGAATCTAGGCTAGTTGAGCTACATGCCATGTTTGGCCATGYGCCGTGTTAAGCTTTGTTTCTGTGCGAAAGCTTTGATGGCTTGCTCTCTCKGTGTCTGACAGTGATGGCTCCTGACCGTGTGACTGACAGCTTTAACAGCAGATGTGAGACTCGCAGACAGCTCTCCTAATTGAAACAGGGATGGATAGGAGGTAGTATCCGAACCGTGTCTGTGTGGGTGTGTACTGTATGTGTTTCTTGGTGAGGAGCGAATTTCAGCACCAAGGACAGCAATACTTGATATTTTTAAATTGTGGGGACATGTTTGAAACGTTTCGCATTCTTTGTTTAGTCCTTCATCTGACTCTAATTGCAATTTATTTCCTTTCGTAACATACCTCAAAAGATGGAAGCATCAAGCCATGTGATTTTAATCTGACGCATTTCATATTTGATGGCTTTATATCCACACATATTTGTTTAGACGTTTCTGTTGCTGTGTTGCATACCTCATCACAGTTCACTACCAACTCTCTCTCTCTCTCTCTCTMKCWCTCTGCATGGATCTCTCTTATGACAGGATTCCATGGTTGCTGAATCTTTTATATGTTTATCCGTTTTATCCGTAAGCCTGGTATATTATTTAAAACGTTGTGTGCTGCTTATATTAACCCACAGCGACAGGACTGAGACAGCCAGGGTTTGGGAGAATGTTTTGACACTTCTGCACTCACTTGCTTTGCTCTTCTGTATCTCTCTCTTCTCAATAGTTACCACCTCCTTTTCTTTCTCCACGCACCTCCACTTAACACAGTAACATCATCGGGGCTTTTTTTTTTTCACCTTTATTTAACAGCTATTTCATCTTGTGTGATTGCAAACATGACCGCGTCTTTGAGCTCTCTGCAGCCTTGTCTCTGTGTGCAGTGGTTTTGTGATTGAGAGGTGTGTGTGCTTGTGTTCCTGAGAGGCTCAGTGCATATTTGTAAGGCAAACCTCCAGTGCATAGGAATTTTGCTGAAAAACAAACGCAAAAGCACTTTTCAGCAGAGACCTATTCAAAACACAGAAAAGGCACTCTYATACAGTATGATATTCCTGAGCTGCCGTGAATCACCACAGGACTGCTGTAATAGTAAACCTGACTAATTAGCGGTCACAGTTTTCGGGGCTGGAAATCGACAGGAAATTGTGATTGCGCTCCTCATACGCCGGCGTACAGACACACATCCTGCACCATCATGATGCCTGAAAGACATCGAGTCTGCACCAGATAAGCTCCACATAGCCATCCTCGGTGACACGTGAAGCCTCATGGACAGCTTGTGGTTTCACCTTGCAGACCTGCACAAGCACTACACTGACGGATTGGAAGAGAGAAACCTTTCCTCCTCAGCTGACTGGCTTGCTATGAACACTGACTGCATTCGGTGACCAGGGGGGCGACTTCCACAGGTCACAATAAAGTACCAAACAGCCAATGTTAGCGAGCTGAGAAATTCTGCTCTCCTGGGACCACCATGCACGCACACACACACACACTCACGCTAACACCTAGAGGGCAATTTACACTAGCTAATTCATGGAGCGACATGTTTGGTGAAGGGGTGGAAATCGTAGAACCCTGAGGAAAACCATAAAGGCAAGGAGAACAGGCGAAACACTTCACACACCCGAGCTCACGATTAAACCCAGGATCAGGATGGCGGCCCCTGGAGCTGTAAGGCAGCCGCAAAGTCTACAGTAGTTCAAGCATGATGTGTTCAATAAAGTCCTTTTTCTAACACTTGCGAGCAGAACGCAGTCATGTCCAAAACCGCGCTCTTCCATATTAAGTAGTTTACCGATGCTGCCTCCAGGGTGTCTCTCAAGTGTCAGACATTCACACTATAGTAAATCAATCCTTTTTTGCAAAGCGTCTTCAAAACTAATTCTTATTTATTCTGTATTATATCTGTTACATTCCTAGATCTAAGCTCAATTTTAACTTGATTTTGACCTTAGGGGCACATAAAGGCCACGGTATAAAAGAAACAGCACGAAACATCATTTAAAAGACTTAGTAGCAGTAGTAGTACCAGCAGCAGTAGCAATAGTTGTAGTACCATGCTGAAAAATCAAGCATAGGCCGGCATGATTTATATGCTGGTCTGTACTGGTTAATACCAGTTAGTGCTGGTCTGATGCTGGTTTAGCTGGTGAACATATACAGCATATCTACGCTGGTGAAACCGCACCACCAGCATTGGTCTTGCTGGGTAGTGACGGACTGGTGCTGGTTTAGCTGGTGAACCAAAGTCCACCAACAAGGTATACAGTAGCTACTTTTACTGGGCCACCAGCAAGGTTTTGGTAGTTAAAATTGGTGATCATTTTAGCTCATTATCTTGTATTTTAATAGCTAGTACAGACAATAGTGTGTGATGTAAATACATGGACTGTGTAGTGTTATCTTTAAATAAAGAGGCAGAAATAATCCATTTACCGAAAACATGTACAGTTACATACATTATTTTACATTTATTGAATATGGTCTAAATGTTTAAAAACACAACACAACCTTTTATATAAAAGCGCTCACAATAAATGCATATTTATAAAAAAGTAATCAATTGAAATCACTTAAAACTGAAAAAATAACAGCATAGACCATCATCATAGCTGGTGATTAGCTTGACCAGCAATTCTATGCTGGATATGTTGTGTTTTGGTGCTGGTACAGTATTATCACCAGCATACCAGCACCAAAACACAACATACAGTATGCTGGTATAACTGCTGGTCAAGCTGATCACCAGCTATGATGATGGTCTATGCTGTTGCTGCAGTAGTAGTCGTAGTATTTAGACATTGCATCTAGTCTACAAAATGCGGTATGGAATGCAGTCTCAAATTGTTATTCAGTGTGTATTACAATCCGTGCAGCATACCCTACATTACCAAAAATATTTTTTGCGCAATAGTGTATTTTTGCGCACTAGTTTATTTTTTTTTTGCGCAATAGTGTATTTTTGCGCACTAGTTTATTTTATTTTTTTTGCGCAATAGTGTATTTTTGCGCAATTTTGCAATAGTGTTTCCTACCTTAGACACCCAAAGTCCAATATCTGTAATTTCACTCCGACTAGGCCAAGAGTCAGAAAGGTCAATTCTGGAATTCTTTTTTTTTTTTTTTTAAACCAAAAAAAGTAAAAGAAAAATCTCAATAATTGTAGTGGAGCGATCATACTTAAACTAAGCATGCTTTTAGAATGGAGAGGGTTATTAGGGATTGTAGTGGTACTCTCGAAACCCTTTAACACTGTGAAAATCATAAATAGATATGTTAGAARGGCCACCTGCACTTTGTGGATGCTTTTTCAGAGCCAATACATCGTTTACGTGATATTCCTTGTACKGTATGACTAAGAGTCTGAAAGGCCCATATGTCTCCAGGACTATGTGTCTGAGCACTGAGKAGAGGACTAGGAGTGGACGTTGAGCTTGATGAGAACAGTGATTGACGTTTATAGTTAAAGGCTAAACGAAGGAAGATGTGACTCACCGGCCTGGCTTAAAATCAACGCTCCTCAGCTCCAGTTACACTGCCTGATCTAATCCATGGCTCTTCAGGAACACTGTATCCCCCCTACAGAGACACTAGATCGATCGCTGTGTCCTGGGCCATATTATACGTTTCCCTTATTGAGCTGGCATTGGCAGGCATTTCTTCAGGCTTTGCTTTTCTTTTCTATTTGCTCCAGCGGACATGATTTATACAATGGCTGCTGCTGTGGCTAGTAGGCACCCGGTGACAATCCTGTTAATGCCTACTTTACAAGTGGCATTTACGCAGCTGGTCTGCTAGTACCAATAAAGCACAGCTTGATCACATAAGGTGTAAAAGAGCTGTTGTAATCTTCTTTGTCTGTGAATTGTCTGCCAGAGGATGTTTGTCCTCTGATAACCATCCTTTTGTTAACAGCAAAGGGCTCTCGTGTTCAGCCCTAGAGCTAAGCACAGAACATTATTGTAGAGATGCTAAAACTGTATTGGACGGAGGCGTAATCGGAAGCAGAGCACTGTCCGAATCCTGTTTTTTTTTTTTTTTTTTACCCCAGCAGCAAGGAACAAAATTCTGCTTGAATTTACTAATCAATTAACTAAATAGAACCATTCATTTGTTTCGCGCTACTTTGTTAGGTTCTGGATTTTGCATTATCATTTCAAAACGAAGTACCTTAAATGAAGGGGCGAATATTTCATGCTTAAAATCCATCACTTTAAATCATTATAATTTAACCAATTCAGTTTGCGCCAACACTTGTTGACAGTTAACAGTAATGGATTTCTTTTCTCATAAAAGCACCAGCACTTTGAACAATGTGCAGCGACAAATGCTTTAAAGTGGGCCATTTTGACAGCTCATTCCGAGAGAGAGAGTTTGACACAGAGAGGCGCCGTTGTGAACCAGATGAAGGGCTATACACCTAGCATACACTTCAAGGAAGCATACAGGACATTGATGAAGCTCTGGCCTGGGTTTCGATATGTAAATCAGTCATGGTCGAATTCCCGTGCATGYGAAATCTCAGTTGTGCCCAGAACAATCTGGTAGATGCTGGTGCTCTGTAACAAGTGCTGTTGTTTACTTGTCTGACTGAAGGCCTTAAAACGGGTCATTTTACAGGTCGTTCTATTTCAGCACACTTCAGCTGTGATTCAGCTGATGTTTAAACTGATAACAAACTGTCCGGTATTAACTAAGAGACACTGTATCACAAACTCATACTGTACTACATGTTGCTGTCAAATGTGCGAATGTGAAGGATAACACATATTAAACACTTCATTTTTATTCTAATCACAAAATGATTATTCATAAATTGCACACCTTGGACAGTAGTGTGTTTTAACATAGATCATAGCTTTTTATTATCGTGCTAATACTTTATAATGTCTTAACGCGGTGGTGTGGTGGTTAGCACTGTTAGCACTGATTCCCGCCTYGGGGTCTGTGTGCATGGAGTTTGCATGTTCTTCCTGATGGCTTTCCTCTGGGTAGYCCAGTTTCCTCTAACAGGCTAAAGATTAGGCTAATTGGCATTTCCCCAATTGCCTATAGTGTGTGAATGCGTGTGTGAATGTTGATGATATTCTCTCATGATGTGTGGTAATAAGTGTTCTAGACTTTAGGTAGGCTAGCTGTCAAGGAGGAACCATTTCGCAAGTCAAAGAGCAGCTTTTAGTAACAGCTCACACACAGAGACATCAAATCGAAATCTGATTATTAATGTATTGTTCACAGTAAGGATGCATGCTAATAGAGAGCGCGTGCGCGAGAGGGAGAGAGAGAGAGAGAGAGAGAGATCCTGTTCTTAGTTATATCAATGAGAGGAACACCAAATTTACATAAAATTAGCAGCTATATAAGTGACAAACAACAACCAGGACAACAACAATATCAATAACAACAACAACAATAATAATAATACAACTAAAAAGAAATAATGTACGGTATTATTAAAGAGCTCTTGCATAAGAAAATTCAGAAATACACACATAAAACAATTAATGCATGCTGCCAAAGGCCAGTTAAAACCTACTTAAAGCTTATTTACTAAGCAGGTTTCCTCCAAGAATAAAGCAAGGATCAAAGCAAAGATGAGCGAGAGAGAGAGAGAGAGAGACTGTTCATTTGATGTAATTTAAGTCATACCAGTAACCATTTTTTCCTGTGAACATTCCACAAAAATAAACCTTGATTACTTGTACAGCATCAACAATTATTATTCATTAATAAATTCAACATAGTAATCATGGCCAATCACTTTGGCGTGAAGGAAATGCCCCATACGGTTATACCAAAACGATCCAGTATAGACGTCATGCCACATCACACCACCCGGAGTGGATTATTTTCATATATATACTGCACAGACTCAATCGGCAACCTGTAAACAACAAATTAGGCTCGACAAACGTATGACATTTTCCGGTCTTGTAACGAAACACATTTCCTCTTAGCGTCGCTGTATTTACTAAATAATAAACTGGGACTTTATGTGATTGTTGTCAATTTGTTCTTTTCCTGTCTGTGTAGGTTTGCACGTGTGAGGAACAGCGAGTGATCTTTTTTCTTTTCTTATCCTGCTTTGGCTGATTTCTTTAGCAGATTTCCGTAAATAATATTTTATTGTATTACTGTATACACAGTACCCTTAGAAAATAAAAACAAACAGTGTAAACGATGCCTTAAAAATCATGGTCACCTTAGAAAAGAAGCCTGTATATGATATCCCATTATTTGACGAAMGCCTTCATTAGATTGCTTCATTGTATTCCAGTTCTACAGAACAGTCGACTGATCCCTACTGTGAAGATTACACCCTGAAACATGCAACTGTAGACTAAACGACTGTCTTTCATCCTGAAATGTCTAYGGCTTGAAGAATAAATGATCTATATGTTTCATAGAGTAATGTCTTAGTGAACAGAGAAACATTTATCGAAAGCAACACCTGGATGGTTTAAAAAGTTAAAGCGCACACGATTGCCACAGTAGCGACAATTATCCATGGAGCGTTTGGAAGTAAGGAATGGAACAAGAATTTCAGATTCCAGATGGCTGCTTCACCCCCCTCTTGMGATGTATTAGACACAATATGGCATTTTTTACCAATGTTTACCATGCCTGAGTGGGACATATTGATGTTAACTGATAGATTATTAATTTACAGTGAACAGTAATTGTATGTGGTATGGAGTGTTCGCTTGTAACTAATAAAACTAATTCCCCAGCCTCTCATGTGTTCTCCTGAAGCTCTGGCATTTGAACTTTGCTAATTAGACCTGGAGTCTCAGCGTGATGCAGCACAAGCGAATGAGGCATAATGTCAAGACTAATGAAGTCATAAATAGGCAGACTAGTASCGGCTGAAGGGCCTCAAGCCTGAAGCTCAGAGGTCAGACTTAGTAGACCAGATATGGTTCAATTAAAATTAGAGTTTGACATCTTCACAGTTATGGCATTATAGCAACTACATCATGGTAGGGCGTGTTTGTTTTATCAGGCACSCTCAGCACATTGAGCGTGAAACAAGACAGACTGCTAAGGGGGCAAAGGTAAGGTTATGGTTTTAAAGAAGTTTATTTCGACCTGATGTACATGCAACAGGAAGTATGTGCTATACCGGCTTGGTCGCTCGTATGCCAAAAAAGCTTCGCATACCAAGGCAAATTTCTTGCACAGTTTTAGTTCTTAAGGCGACTCGTATGCCAAGGTACCACTGTACTGTATTTGTAACTCTGGTGCTAATCTGTTGGTCTGTTCTGTACTTTTCTTCTTATAGAGCCCATAAGCAGGTACCTTGCTGTTATCACAGCGGGACATTGTTAGATGTTGCAATGTTGATTAACAGGAGTTTTCTCGCAGTGGTTCCAGACGTAATGTACAGTATTTGAACTGTCAGGTTTAACTGTTTAAACGTTTTCTTTTCTCACTCACCATTTTGGCAGTGATGTTTAATGTCATATTAATGAGCAATCCTATGTAGAAGTATTGGCAGCAGCRAACATTGGACTCCAAAAATTCCAAAAATATCAAACACAGTAGTTGCTCTGAGACAGTAGAGACACAACTCGCCAAGGTAGTCATATAGTATGAGATGACGAGCACAACAGCATAGAGAGCGGCGCACTACTTCCAAGAGAATGTGGACACCTGACTATCTCGCTCATACAGTATGTGCTTTAAAATGTATGTTGGAATGTTTCTCAACGTTTCTAGAATTCTCCATTCCAACATATCTCAGACAATTCTTTCCATGCATATGCTCAATCCTTGTTAATAATTTAATAAACATTTTTTGAAGAAGAAAAAAAAAAAATGTAATAAAAATCTGGTCGTCCTAGTGGAGCGGTACGCATTTTAATTCATCCCAAAAGTAAACTGGTTTGGGGTTAGATCCAGTGACCTAGTGAAGGGAAAATGTCATTCTACAACATACAAAGATATTTTTAAACAACTGTAATTATTAAGATTATACTGTATGAGACTAAAGGACTTAAGCATCACTTGCTTTAGGTAAAGATTAAGCGAGCGTTACTGTATATCCCAGAACACCACCAGCAGTGAATAGTCAGATTTTTTTCCGTTYTCCTTTCTCTTCCTTTCGAAACCGATGTAATTACCCAAGCTAAATATTTGCCTAATGACACGCCTACATATTTCAACAACAAAGACGGTGAACGAAAACGATCTATTTACAAAATGATCAAGCACGCAATGTAGCATGACAAACCGTTCTGATGATGTAAGGAATGAAACAGCCAACATTAGCCACTGGGCACTAAATGAATAAAGYAAGACRCAATGGGTATTAGGCCTAGTTCTAATTTCATGGAAGAAAACGTCATCTCTGTTCAAGAATAAAGGAGAAGATATGATCTGCTGAGTATTGTTCCAGGATCAGTGAGCTGGTGCAGATTAGCACTGCAGTACGGAGGCGAAATGGAAAGGAACAGATTTTGAAGTATATGAAGAGGAATACAGTGTACTGTATAACTGCTTCGTTAAAATTGTTCCTTGAGATGTACTGTAATGTGTCTTGTTTGATGAAAACATGACATCAAACAAGAGCTTAGATATAGTTTGTTGGTCTTTCTTTACAGATGATTACAGACTACTTTGACTTCTTCTGCTGCTAGTCAAGTTAATGATTATTTG
>QMIH01002458.1:0-10969 GCA_003987875.1 Clarias batrachus | reverse complement strand
TTTCTCCTGAACACACTTTTACAGTTTTCTACTGTACAATTCTCGAATCCTCGGAATATYCTAGCRGAATGTAACAGTAGATCTTGACAAGTTCTTCTTTGTCAGAGGAAACTGTCCAAACAGCACGGTGTTTCAGAAGAGCGYCATGTGACATAATACAATATCCAAACGATGACGATTAATGACACTGTGATGTGTTAAATGTCACTGTAAAGCCCTCAGTCAGACATGGAGCKCTGACTACATTTTCATCCATTTGGTACTTAATCTCATACGCTAGAAAGWGGAGAAGAAAGCAGGGCCAACAAGGTATGCAATTATTCTGAAAAGAAACAAGAGTTATCTTGTTCCTCTGCACCTCAATTTAAATAGCGCATGCACCACTGCACCGTTCGTCTGAACTGACTCACTTGTTTGTAAAGAGAAACAAATGTAAATGTAGACTTCATATCCGTGGCTCCTGGTTCAGTCAATGTAAAAAAAAAGGAAGGTCACCATTTAGATTTACGTGACTATGAAGATGTGAAACCGAAACAAGATTAAGCAAATACAATCTGATTAAAATGAAAGGGTCATATTACGGAATAACATGTGCACATGTGGAATAATAGAAGGAAGATCACATCGGACGGCGTTATCGCTCCTAGCCGAGCGTAATGATATTGTCTGGACAGTTAAAGTGACAATTAAGGATTCAGGGTATACCTGTGTTTTCTTTTTTCTGTCACTGCCGTAATGTGATTTTATTTATTCTCAGAGCAACTCAAATGGGACTCGTGGTCTATTCATGAAGTGTTGCATTCATGTTGCTTATGCCTTGAAGGTTTCCGGATTTTGCCAGAGCAGATGTTTTTAAGAATATTTTTAGACCACTGCCTTTAAACAAATGCACTTACCATTAAGTTAGAACAATGTAAAAGAAGACAACAGAAGCAGGGAATTTTCAATTGCTGTCAACTATAAACTGTCGTACGGTAAGTCCCCCACATACGAACATTCGAGTTTCGAAACTTTCRAAGATACCGACATGCGTTCACACATGTTGAATCGCAGAAGATCACATACATACATTGTTACATATATGCTGCGTTTTGGTTATTAGTATCCAAGTAACCTAGACAAGGTTTGTTGGACTTACGAACAAATTGGACTTATGTACGAGCTCTCGGAACTCATTCGTATGTTGGAGACTTACCGTATAAAGTACAAAACAGCAACAGACATTAAAAAAAGATTCAAAGAATGATGTATAAGAAGACACTTATACACTGTTTTTGCACTGGACCTAATACTTACTTTCCAGTGCGGCTGATATCATGCAGAAAAAAAAGAAATTGCTGGAATTTCAAGGTCAGAATCACATGTAACTGAGACACTTCTGTTTTTGGCAAACGTCACCCCACACACACACATATAACTCTTGCTGATGTTCTGAGCAGCGGTTAGTAGAGACGTTTATTCTGAAAAGCAACATGTTGGCATTGCTTCTGACTATGCATGTTTAATAGCACTAGATGCCAATATTACACACACAGCTGAGACAGCTGGGGGAAAATGCAGTACAAAATCACTGTAGTAATTGCTAGCGCTGTAGGAATAAGCATCAGGATGTAAAACATTCATTTGGTCTTTTGACTTAATGCCCCTTGAGATGGCAGAATGTGGGCATTAGAGCCAGTTTAGCCCTGAACATGTTTGTGCAACAAACCGTGACTCTATGCTGTGTAGGCCATGGAGGTCCGTTAAGAAATGCAAACATTTGTCGTCTTCTAAAGAGGCTTGTTGCTAATCTCCTAAAATGCCAGATTAAGTTCTGCAAAAGCTGAGTTAATGTTGTGTTTCACAATCTTCAATTCCCTTTCCATCTACTGGCATCTTGGAAAACACATCAGTCAGGACTAATTCAGAAGCCGGACTCGGGGGGTGGGGTGGGGGGGGTGAGACTGAGAGAAAGTGAGAAATATGGGTGATTTAGGCGTAAGAATGAGGAGCAGGCTGTAGAAGGGATCAAGTAGGAGTGGGGAAAGTAAGTTGCCATCATTACCCTTAGTGTTGACCATGATTAACACTGAAGTTTAGGGGCAGCCATCTGTAAAAGTAATCCCTAGCCTGACATCTGCTAGAGACAGAGAAAGGGGGAGAGATGGACAGAGAGATAGAACCTGCTGCTTGGAATGCTGAGGTGAACAGAAGCAATGGAATATAAATTATGAATCCAGCAATATTCCTGCGCATTCTGCAGCCCTCTTGCAGTATGTTAGACACGCACCATACCCACCAGAGGCATCAGTCCAGTCTTACTCCTAATTCTAGCCTTACAGGTTGGTTCCTCCTTCTTTTTTTTTCGCCCAGGGTTTGCAGGAATAATGTAAAATGACGGTGTAAAAGATGGTGGAAGGGCAATCCAAATGAAACAGGTGTCTGTTTAACACCTATCGCCAGGGCACGGCTTTGATATATTGGATTTTTATGAGTTCACTAAAAAAAAGATCATTTCTTCCCTCCTCTGGCATGTTTAGTGGCGAATTGAATCATTTCCCACGGTACATGCTAGAACAAAAAAAAAAAAAAAACGGCTGGGAAGAAATGCTGCGACTCTAAAATAGGTGATAGAAACATTTAAACTGTCAGATTGAATTCAACATAATGTACCTGATAACATTTACTGGCAATCACAGTGGCTAATGTACTGTGTATTAATTTCCCCCTGGAGTAAACGTTCTTAGTTAGAATTAAGGAAAGGTCCTGCTTTAATGGCTTTAATGTACAGACTAAATCAGCCTGACCTGGAATGCATATTGTATTCCTTGTATATCCTCTGCATTTTAATATAGCACGTACTGTAACTGCGAGTAAGTAGATAATGGCATGTATAATCCGAGGCTCAGTACTCATTTAGGTAAGTGTCACCTAATCAAGCTGTTGTCTATTTAAAGAAGGACGATGTGTCATTTTGTAGGCTAGAATCTGAACGTKATCTCCGATAACATGAAGTGTGGCAAACCTAAGATCCATATAAAAAGCGCATTTTCTACTGATTAAACATTCAAAGTATGCATAATGTTGAACTACTGTATAATAGTTAATGTACCTCGGAGACGAGGAGCATATGTTCCTACTTTGTTTTGTCATGTTCAGGCTGTCCATCAGTGCTGCTGCTCCAGCACTCCCTTTCACAGCTGCTGATGCCCAGCTTGGACTCCAAACAGGTCTGATCAGCTGCTAATGGACCAGTCCAAACCACTGTACCATCCAGCTCTCTAATGAGGCATGACTGCACACCACGATGCTTTAAGAGCACTCAGCAGTGGCAGAGAGTTAGCTTATTTGTGCACAACTTACTGARCACATGCATGCATGCATTCGYGCMCATCCACGGCTTAGGCCGCATGACTCCATATGAATAATACAGAATTTCTGGCCAGATGTCACCCCACTGTGTGCTGTAATCCATTATGTTATTCCCAAGACCATATGCTATAATACTGTTTAAGGCACTGGTGTCTGATCTTATCTGCACACAAGCCTGGTGGCTGCAGGTTTTCATCCTAGCTGAGCAGGAGTACACATGATACAGCTCATCAGTCATTTGAAACAGGTGTGCCGTTGCTGCCGGGTCGGAATCAAAACCCACAGCTGCACATCCACCTCTAGCTTAAAGGGGTACTCCCATGTTTTTTTCCGCCGTATCTGTATCTACGTTTCTGTGTTTTATATATACAATTACCGCAAGAACGTTTCCTTGGGCCTGCGTAATATAATAATGACAATAACCGACATCAACCAGGGGCGTCTATAGTGTATATATCAGCTCAGGAAACAGAGAGGAAATCTTGTGACTAATTTATATTACATTTTAATGGCTGCTCAAGGATAAATTAAATAGCTAAAGGTGTTGGATGATAAATCTGGATGACTGGTCTCATTTTTATTCATCGTTCTTTCTTCCTTTCCATCCACCCATCCAGCGAGTGTTGTGTAAAAGTCACATGTCGAAATATGAAATGTAATAAATTAAATGAATGTAGATTAATTAACGAAATGGATCAAATGTTTTCGTGCAAAAGGCTGAAAAGTGCATAAAGATACAACTGGTTGTTTTTGCAACACAACGTCAGCACTGTTTCAGCCACTCAGCATCCAGCATCGTCTTCCACTTGTTTCTCACTGGTTCATGCTTGAATGATTCAGAGATCACTGTGAGGCTTAACAAACAATGGYAAAAAAAAAAAATGTCCGAGTGTGCACATAAGGATTGTATTTCAATGAATGTTTCAGAAACCCTGGCGTATAGGTGTGAACAGCTGAGACAATAGGAGCCAAACCTGATGTTGCCTGATCCAGATGTGAATGGGTCTTACATATTCATGAATGTTAAGCACATCAGTCACTTTACCCCAAATAAAAGATCTGTTTTTTTTTTTTTTTTTTCGAAAAAAATTCGTTGTTTTGCTATGTGCACACACCCAACACTTTCATAAACTCAGTTTGGTGTTTAAAACAATCTGCCAGGTTTGTTTATTCTCCGTTTCTCTGCTTTTCTGCTAGAGTTTGAAATTTTATTTTGTGTGTGTGTGTGTGTGTGCGTGTGTGTGCGTGTGTGTGTGTACTTTGACATATGTTTAAAGGTTGCACATGAATTTGACATATTTACATCAGCAACATTATAAAAGCCCAGTTTGTGCTCTGCATAAATAAGGGAAAATGTATTAGCTACTATATCGGTAAAGATTTGGAATTTACACAAATAAGTAAACAGAGAGCTGAATCACTGCAGGTCTCCAGAAAGCGTTATTAATTA
Source organism: Clarias batrachus (assembly GCA_003987875.1). NCBI lineage: Eukaryota > Metazoa > Chordata > Actinopteri > Siluriformes > Clariidae > Clarias > Clarias batrachus. The sequence goes on along the minus strand of QMIH01002458.1, from coordinate 6,168 downwards.
ACATCAAAAGCATCTTTCTGAAACTGGTTGGGTACAGAGACTGCACTGAAAAYGAGACTGAAAATGACAGTAATTCATTTGTTTCAGCTGCAACAATCCCTTTAACCCTAATTGATGCAATTCAAAAGCTTCTCATTACTTAATCTACTACGTCAAAAGTATCATTTATAAGAGAAGGTGTTGTCAACAAAATAAACGTTTAAAATGTAAGTACAGGTATCTATGTAATACAAACATTTGAGGGTAAATATTAGTTGTTATCTGCCTTCTCAACACTGGAACAATACAATACAGTAATWGTAACTYAGTTACKCAGCAGTTACAGTAATACCAATGTGTGCTCAGGCCCACGCTAAGGCAGYTCCAAATGTTGAGGGTCATGCGTAAGCTGAAACGGAACTAAATGAAATAGTGAGTAAGTGTACTTAGGTTCCATGCTGCTGGAGTTGTGTTTACATAGGGCTGGTGGGGCTGCAGGTTCTCATCCCAGCCAATTAAAACCATAGACAATCATGCAAGAAATACRTTCCATCCACAGCTTAGTTATAAATAACATTCCAAAGWAAAATATAATTTTCAAAGGGGCCAGTTGTGCTTTGTTAGTTTGGACTTTTCTTGAGACAAATAGCTCTGAGTCATGAAAGACTCTTTTCTACAGTTTAAAGAAAATGGTGAAACATCAGCAGAGTCAGAACCTGGGCTTTCTGAAAGACATCTTCATGCTGTTTGAAGATCTGTTGAGAACAACTGTCTTATTCTGTGCCTAGGCAATCTGATGCTCTTACAGCTGCTAAAGGAAAGTCAAACAAGTATTAATAATGTAGTCCTAGAAAAGAATGTTACTTCAGGTTAAGTCTTTATTTSTCACATATACAGTATATTACTTCACATTCAAATTGGTTTCTTTGCTTGTCTCAGCTTATTAGGAACCTCAGACCTGGGCGATGGTTCAGCTATGATACAGCACCCATGGAGCAGACAGGGTTAAGGGCCCTGCTCAATGGCCAAAAGCGGCAGCGTGATGGAGCTGGGGCTCGAACCACCCACCTTCTAGATAGTAACAGTAACCCAGAGCCTTAACCCACTGAGCTACCTCTGAAGTTAACAAAGTGATAACATTACAACTTAAAACTATGTGTGTCTCTTTACTTCTTACATATCTGTGTACCTGATACAGCTCGTAATTTAAAGACATTACTGTATAGTAGCTGCATGATTGAAACGAAAACCTGCAGCAGCCCTCTGTGGTTATAATGCAAGACGAAAGGTTTTACATAAACTAAGCTGTGTGATTTGCCTAAAATATAGCTGGATTTACTGTATGTGTTCTGGCTGCACACCAATAATTCCACAGTTTCAAGCTGTGAGGTGAGATTTGGCCAGACTGGGATGGCAACTGGGAAGCTTATAAACCTTAATGCCCGTTAATGATGAGTATGAGGTCTAAATCCAGGAGTGCTCTGACAGGCAGCAGGTTGGATGTTAATGTGTGTGAGATGAGACAGGTGCACTAAAACATAGATTTTCCTCACACGAGGATGGGCATTTCCCATGGTTCACACTGTCTGTTCGGTATTAAGTCTCTTCCTTAGAGCGAAAATCAGAGATCTGCCAAGATATCACAGTGTACATGGTTCAGCAGAATGATTTCAGCTAAGGGTGGGGGGCATGGGAACGAGGCTTTTTAGTTCCCTAAAGGAAACACCTTGAACTATTCCAGTGGCTGACGTGGCGATGCACTGATATGCCTCCCATCGCTCAAGCAGATCCCACAACTACAACGTCAGGCTTTCTTGTGGCATGTGGAAAAAGATGCAGCATCTACAGTAAATGGTAACTGCACCTGTTACTATGCCTGTTATTAGGCATACAATATAATACACTGTTAATGGCACAACATAAGCWGGGACGGAATTCGGTTTCCCAAAAGTTGCTCAAACGCCTTGTAGAGGTGATGAATGTTCTCATAATGCCCCCCGCTCGGATTCTGGATGAAAGCTAAGGTAAAGTGCATTAGTGCACCACCAATAATTTTTGCACACCATGGCACACCTAAATCAAATCAATAAGCAGCCACTTGAAAAGCCTTGTTATCCAAACGAGAAACGAGCAAATAGCTTGAGAGCATTGGCAAGGCGCGTCTTAAAAGCCCACTGAGCTGTAGGTGATCAGCAACCTCATTTGTAACTCCATTTTTCCTATCTTGGAGGCTAATGGACAGGAAGAAAAAAGTTTACAAAGGAGAGCTGGTACCCCGTATTCATACGGCCGACAGTGAAAGAGGTGAAAGAGGGAGAGAGCTCAGACCGATGAGGAGGGAGGAACAATTAATATTTAGCGTTATGACATGAGGCATCAATAACTTTTCAAGGTGCCGATTATCCCGCCCCTCGCTGCTTCAGATGGCGCCTTTATGTCATTAAGTTGCCTTAAAGAACCTCAAGAACAGCTCCATTTTCTCTTTCTACTTGCTAATTAAGATTTATGGCAGGCAGCATTGAATTATGGATGATTTACATATTGAAATGGGCAGGCTGCTGCTCTTATAGGGAGAGAGAAAGAGAGGAGGAGACGGAAAGCATGTGTGTGTGTGTGTGTGTGTGAGGGAGAAAGAGGGAGGGAAGGAGCGAGAGAGAGAGAGCAGGTCTGCATGCCATCTCCAAGCATATGGCGATACATTTGAAATTATTAGGACCTACTGCTACTTAAACAACGTTTGCTTATACTTGTTTACAAAATGTGATAATTGCCATATCGACAAATTACAGTGTTCTAGAGTCAACATTCAATCAAAGACGGTTTTACACTTCCTCAGACTACGGTACGTGCTTAGAGAGGGACTACATACTGTACTGCTGCATCCACCTGTTATCCTGAAAAACACAGTGGCAGTTTGAAGCTGTGGAAATCAATCAAGAGTGCAAGGAGCAAGCATGACATGCGGCTAGGTAGTGTGTGATCATATCGGCCCTATACAGGTTACCTTTAATCATCTTCAAGCTCTTGGTGCTATTCAACAGCTCCTAGACTCTTCAATGCTTTTGATATACTGTAGAAATATCCTCTGCTTTTCTCTCGCCTCTGATTCAGTTAGCAGGCTTTAGTTTGGGAATTGATTGCTAGGTGTAGCCCTTTAAATTGGGGTCTGGAGAACGGGCTGTACATACTAGTCTGAGAAAGCGCACACTGAATCCAAATCTAAAGGAGGAGAGTTCGAATGGAAGTGGATGGAGGCTGACCTCCTCTGGCGTTAAAGGGCATGGTGCAGTCCTCCACGCAACGTTTCTCGTTCACCATGAAGTCGCCGCGACACACACACACACTGGACGGGTGGATAAAAGCACACCATTTCCGCCAGGACGGGAAATGAGTGCCAAAGTTGTGCTGCTTTAATATGAACTGGTAAATGTAGAAAAATGTCAGGAGAAGACGTGCGTGCGTGCGTGCGTGCGTGCGTGCGTGCGTGCGTGCGTGTGTGTGTGTGTCACGAGAGAATTGCATGAGAGAGCGAGTGAAAGTGGAGTTGAGCATGGCTCTGAATGTGCATAACGAATTTGGCTTCTGTCAGTGAATGAATGCGAAAATGTGAGAACAGCACAAGCTTCCCCTCCCACCCCAGCAGCACCAGCTCTCTCTCTCTCTCTCTCTCTCTCTCTCTCTCACGCTGTCTCCATGTTAGACATTCACTACCATTGCTAATCGATGATTCACAGCTCTCTCAGACCTGACCACCTCTATTCCCAGGAGGACACAGTGCTGCGTGTACCAACTAACTCTCATTCCAGACGGATGTCATTTCAGGACTCTGATCCGGCATGCTCAGGAGTGAATGCAAGACACGGAATGCTTCTCTTACTAGCGTACGTCTTTGTGAATCAATAGAAAAGCTTCTTGGTGAGTGCCGTGCTACGGTGTATGCCTGCGTGATAGCTCTTTGAGGAAAGGTCATTTGAAGAGCATCACTGTCTGAAGAAGAGAAATTGTTGATGAATTAGTGATGGAGGTGTTCTCACGCACACACACACACGCACACACACACACACACACACACACACACACACACTTTAACCAATTAAGCACCAGGTCATAGTTTTCCATTTTTGTAATTGTTCAACCATAAAGACCACCCCTTTCCTATTCCTGTACTCTTAACAGTCCCAACTCCTAACCGTCCATGCCAGCAGAAATGTAGGTTTAATATTTAATTAGTCATGAAGGTTTTAAGCAAGGAAAGATGTCTGTTTTGGTATGCGGTGGGKTTTTTTTTAAAATTTAATTTCAGAGTCTATTTCTGTCTCTGACTTGCGCATATGAAACTAGACGTTAATGGTGGGAAAGAAAGCGAGCAAAAATGAGAACTCTCACTAAAAATGACCTGTGTGAAATCTACTTTTTGGTTGGGTTTACTCTGTTCTGTCTCTTCTTACAGTATAAGCTGTATACTATCAACATAAGGGAGCAATGAGGTATACAAGCTAGCTATAACGCTGCTGTCAGTTGTGCAGTGAGGCATCTCCAGCAAGTCAGAAAAGACGCACAGTAGTTAATTTTAAGAAAACATCCATGGCTCTTCACGGAAAAGGCCAAGGTTGCATGATAATTGAGTCGACTCCATCTTATTAGTTACACGGCCTTGATTTCCTAGCAACCTGATAAGGGACTGTATTTCAAACTTTTAAACGCTTGAGTTGAATTAGTGTCAACTCAAGAAACAAGAAGCACTAGAAACAAGCCTGGGGAATTCACTCTGGATGCGATGGCCATCCACTGCAGGTGGATCGGTCCAGGATTTCCCACCTATGGACCATTGACTACAGCTAATTCTATGTTATGCATTATGAAACCTACACGATTAATTCACAGGGAGAACATTTAAATCAGCTTGAGGAAAGCTTGAGGAACCATTCCCGAGTTGAGGATCAGTTCCCGGACCACAGAGCTACAGTATGGGGTAGTAGTGTGAGGTGGCACTGCTACCCGCTGCGAATGAGCCAGGTATACACAGGAAATGGGATGCCAGTCCATCACATGATACTCTGGACATGTACCTAGGGGCAATTTAGAGTCACTAATTCACCTACTGGTATGCTTGTAGRATGTACAGTATGAAAAGAGTAGGAAAAAAGAGAGGAGATCATATAGGAACACTCGTCTGCATATTATTACAGTAACCAGAGTACGGGTTTGATCCACATACCCTGGAACTGTGTGGTGTCAGTGCTACCTGCTGCACCACTCTGCCACCCACCAGTCGTTTCCTTTGGGCAAACCGAATAATCATCGAAATATGAAAACAGAAGGTTTTTTTTTTTTCTTTTGTGTGTGTGTGTTTGTGCAAGCTGCCCACAACAAACCTGCTCCATCCATAATCCATAATTTAGATATCAATGCAGCATTTAAGAAGAACAAGAGCCTTGTAGAGAGTCACACAACCCAAAATGCTATGACGAACCATCTCTACTTTCTCATCCATATGGCGCAAGCCTAACTTAGGTTTTTGTGGCATGATTAAAGAGGTCTGTCTTCTCTAAAATGGATTAAATTCTGCCCCTTTTCATGCCAACAGAAAGCCTCAGAGGAGGCTCAAACTAGCTCAATAAAAGCTATAACTTGTGTGATCTCATTACCTTATTYCTCCCGCAGGCACACACAAAAAGCAGTCGCCTCAGTTCCTCACAAGAAAAGCCCGGGATTAATAGTACTCACTCGCCTTTGCTTTGAAGAGCCCGTGAGATGTGCAGGTTTGGTTTTTAATGTGAATTCACTGGAGGCTGCTTACTCATGCTCACCACTTCTCCCAAGGAGAAACCAGCTCTCCCTCTCGCTTGTCTGGTTGGATTCTACCCAAACCCTCACAACCCGGTTTAATCTCAAGTCTTCCATCACTGCGCGATCTTTAAACATGCATTAGTCCCTTGTGCCCACACCAGGAACTTGTCAGCTGCTAAAGCCGGCACCTAGGCTGACAGATTTGGCACAGCGTTATTTCCCCATGTGGAAGGAACGTGGAGCTAGAGGATGGCTAAGCAATTCAACAGGGATGTATGGTCRAGGTCAGGTCCTCATTTAAAGGCAAAAGGAGACCTATATTGCCAAGTGCGATGCATATCATCTGCCTCATGCACGGTACAGCAGGGTGGACTCGGAGACAGCCCGTGCAAATCGCTC
>QMIH01002457.1:48599-61646 GCA_003987875.1 Clarias batrachus | reverse complement strand
CAAGGCGACAGTGCTAACCACTACACCACTGCAAATATTAACTCTTTACATAAACTTGATGTAATTGTCAATAAATGTCTTTGTGTGGTATGAAACGCTTGTAGTTATACTTCAGTATACCATAGTAACATGTAAAAAAAAAAAAAAAGATCTAAAAAAAAAATGAAGAAGCAGACTTTGTCAAAATGAATATTTGTGTCATATTCAAAACGTATATATTTGACCGTTTCTGTGCTTCTGTCACTCTTTCTTATATATACACATATCATAATTTAATTAGAGACAACCTGTGACTTGGAGTTTCTTTGAGATGCTTGATCAGCTTCATGCCAGGCTGGCTCTGCTTCAAGAGCTTTCTGTGACAATTTCAACATGTGGAAACGGCCTGAAGAGCAATCACAGGCATATGCTTCTGTTCGATTCGCCTTCTGAAGCACCCTGTAGCATGGCCAGAGCCAGATGTTACAGCTCCTCTGATTCACTGTATTCACAACATGGCTGCTAACAGAATGAACAATTAGACTGCAAACCGTTGCAATGCATCCAGATACATGCAGATACATTTGGTCCAAATGCAAATTAAAACAGCAGCACAAACATGCAAAAAAATAAATAAATAATACATTGGTGAAAATTAAAACTTGTTGGAGAAAAAGTGTCAGATGTGTGAATTGCAATAAAAGACAGTTGCACATGAGAGCAATAACAGTATGTCAAAGATTGCGCTTCTTTTGTATGGTCTAAAGTTTCATTACTTGTACAAGCGGGACACTTTTAGTGCTAAAACAGTGAGTCCTCAGTTTCTTACTCTTAAAGGTCCAAGGTCCGGAGAGGACAGGACATGCATGGTGCGCGTTTATGATTTTATGCAAAGCACAAAAATATTGCACAGAAATGCAATTGTTTTTTTGTTTTTTTTGCAGTTGTTAGCTGATGACGTTGAAAAATGCCTCACTGAGCAATGCATAACAGTGCAATTATTGTGTTATTCCACTTCCTTCTAGTATAAATTTCCTCGGAAATATGTAGAATGTGTTTAAAAAATATATTGAAGCAACAGCATGAAAAAACGTTGGCCTCTTTTTCCATACACATTACAGCTGCTTAACCGAGCGAACTGGAATCCTGACTAATAATGACGAGTGCACCGTTATAACAAATCTCGTACACAGTATGTACACATTGTTTTTTTTATTTTTTTATTCCAGGATATTCACAAATATACCGGATAATCATATAGAGGACACATTGCAGTCCGTTGCGTAATGGCGTATTTTAAGACTGCATAACCCATCATCTTGATTTAATGCCAATCACAATGGTAGGGTGCATTTGTTTTAGTCAGCATCAGGCTTAGCATTAGGCTTGTTTCGGGGTGTTTAAAAAAAAATTATTACTTGTATTATTAGTTTTTTTAAAAATATTTTTTAAAACACTGAGCAGGGTATTAGAAGTGCAGGTTATAACCAGTAGGTGGTATACTTCTCACATAATACAGCATGCAAAGGTCTCCTTGGAAAAACACACTCTCTCTGATCATAATGAAAATTTCAAAATCTTGTTCCGTCATTAAAAATAAAAACTAACATCTGTTGAGAAGATATTTGGATACATTTGTGTCACCTTTGGGATTTTTACCGGATAGAAATCCTTAACGATTAACGACAGCGTGAGGCCGCTAAAGGACTGAGCTCGAGCCATTACGGAGATAATGGAGATCAGTCTCTGTTCTTAACAGCAATGTTAATATGCCTGCAAACCTGCTTTCTCTCCCTCTCTCTCTCTCTCTCTCTCTCTCTCATTCCTGTACAGAGAACGATCTGCACCAGAAGAGAGAGAGAGAGAGAGAGAGAGAGAGAGAGAGAGAGAGGAGCATTATTTTACTGCTAATATACCATACCAACACCCACAGGGACAGATGAGTGCAGGAAAAAAAAATGATAATACACTGCACATTTCTTCATTAAGATGCTATAAGAGACTGGCAGACTTTTTGATTATACCATGGATGTGTGGTACCATGATCAGATTGCATAGCTGAATCATTTTCTTTTTTTTTTACCCATATGTTCTGTTTAAACCACACTGACCCATTATATAAATATGTTTATCATATTTTGCATATCATATTTATCTGGGATGTCACATGGATATATATATACACAGGGTGGCCTTAAAGTCTGGATCTGTAGGCAAAAAAACAGAATAATATGTCATGTTTAAGTATATATATTACAGCAAATAAGCTCATGTTGTACACCAGACTTGTATTAATGTATCCGTTTACATGAAGCATTTCCTCCTTGYAGTCCAAGTGTATGATTGCTCTCGGGCTGTTTCTCATAGACTGCTGACTTAAGATGAGCCCAAAGAAAAGGTTCAATTTCATCGATTATTCTCAGTTCCGAAGATATCTTGCAATCGCAAATTTATATACAGTACAATGCATATAAATTTATATTGAAATTCCATGTAAGGAAAGCAGACTTTATGACCGTGCTGTAAATATATACAATAAAAAGACTTGCCTGTCCCCAAACATTTTGTACCTACTTTAGGAACTGCTGCTGTGCTCCTGCAGKAAGGACCTACTGTTGGTACTGCAGGTGGTAGGTACTGTAGGTTAATGGTTAGCACTGCCTCCTCSCACCTCCAGGGTCCAGGTTCGATTCCCGCCTCGGGGTCTTATTACAACGGATAAGACGGGAATTATTACAACGGTCACGGTTCAGAGGTTCCTGGATGGATGGATGGACTTGAAAATGTCAGAACGGAATTGATTTGTATTTATTATTGTTCTGCTTACAGTATTTTGAGGTGAGAGAAGCAAGGTGGAAAATTGTTTGTGCAACTTTTTGCATCATTTTGGGGGGGAAAAAAAACAAAAAGTTAGTAATTATTGCATATTTTGGATGCCTTTAGTAATGTTTTACAATGTAGTCAGACATTTAAATCTTACATACACACACCTTCTAATTCCAAAGTCTTTCATGATTGTTTATTTCTTTCCACAACAATACTGAAGGCTTCCAAAATACAGTCTGACCAGTTGATATTGAGTGATTTCTGAGGCTGGTGACTCTAAATCAACTTCTCCTCTGTACGTTTCGGTCTTGCTTCATGAGAAGCAGTTTCATCATGGAGCTTGATACTGTTCTTGTAAGAACTGTTCCAGAACAGCTGATCTTCGTGTCTCAAAAGAACAACTGATGGTTGTTTTTGTTGTTGTTGTCGATACTTAATTACCTACTGTAATGCCATATGTTATTGCGCAGTTTTGAAAAAAAATCCAATATTGTTCTAGAATGTAGGAAACAAATCCAAACTTCTGTTCCAATCTCAGACTGRTAGAACTGTATATACAGTACGAATATGATGATTTGCAGCGCTCCTTAGTAACTGCCTGGTCAGGATCAACATAGTTTAAATTAAAGGGTCGCATGTTTGTTTATACTTTTGGGGGGAAAAAGAACCAGCTAGAATTGTTAGAAAGTAACAAGCAGATCCGAACAAAAACAAGAACTTCAAATAATAATTAATAATAATAATAATAATTTTAAAAAATCCCATGGCCATCTTTAGTTGAGACTAATTATGAACTGGAGTGATGGAGCTGAGATTGAGGAATTGTCAGAGGCAACATTTTACAAACCATGCAGAAACTGCTGAAATTTCAATGCTTATTATTTTCCCAGTTGTTTTCCCAGTAGCATAGTGCTAGTGTTGACGTTAAGGAAACAGACGCTTTAGGCCACACCCACTCACACATTGTCTATACCACTTTATTCTGTATACAAGGTCACGGGTGGCCTGGAGCCCATCCCAGGAGACTTAGGTCACGAGGCAGGGTACACCCTGGACAGGGTGCCAATGCATCGAAGGACACACACTATGGGTATTTTGGGATCTCCAATTACCCCACCAAGCACGGAGAGAACATACAAACTCTACGCACACAGACCCGGGGTGGGAATCGAACCCGGATCCTGGAGGTGCAAGGCGACCATGCCACCAGGCCACACCCACTTCAGGTTGAAATCCGAATGCACATACAGATATGGATATTTGGATCACCAAACCAATACATTCCCCCAAATTACTATAAATATAGACCACCTTTAGAAACATTTAGTGTTTTATAGAGTCTATGTAGATGACATCTCTAGTTAAATAGTAAAAAGAACACAAACCTGCTAATCATACAGTCGGAAAATAAGGTTTGGTGAGCAAATTGTTATTGGAGTGTATATATAAAAGTGAGCAGTTATTAAGGAAATGAGCAGTTATACTACCGACTGGGCATCGACCCTCCGCCCTCAATGAAAAACCTACTCATCCTCAAACGAAGGGCTCATTTATTAGCGCTAAGCGTCTCAATGACAGTCTAAATGGCGAAGACGTCCATGTCACCCAGCTGGCTGTCTCCGCGGTAACAGGCCCCCAAGAGGAGCGCTCGGGTCACTCGTGTCTTTGCCGTTATCATTAAGCACCATTGATTTAATGAATACATCATTTACGGGTGCTTGGACCTTCATGGCCTGCTGCCTCATTATGTGCAAAGCAAAACTAATATGAAGAGCAACCTCAAGCTCACCTCCAGAGACGCTCTTCTCTTTTTTTCCCAGCCCTCATTCCATCCTATCGTGATGAGTTCAGTACAGGAGAGAGAGCACATTGTCTTTCCCGCACTAGCTCGGGTCTAGGTGGGGGGAAGCGGTTGATTAAATTAGAAAGCACCCGTCCAATAACTAACTCTCAGAAGTGGGTGGTGATGTAGTGCAAACACAGTAGAGTCCTATAGAAACATCTCGACGTTCTTTTGATCGTTTATGAAACATTTTGGAAACGTATCGGATTCCTCAACCCTTCTCTGAACGCTGAAGCCTCTCTGAAATGGTTTTGATAGTCAGACACGACACCTTTGGCTCAAAAAATAAAGAGTCAACTGACAGACTTATTATGTAAACGTGTACGCTAATGTTTTGTCTACTTGGTGAAGCTTTTTATTCCTGACCTTTCTTTTAACTTCCCACCAACGAAGCATATTCGATTCATGTTGACGTTACTTCTAGTCCRACCAGACGAAACGTTACAACTTTACGACGTGATTCCTTCCAACGTAACACGAAATAGTTTAGACCTGGAGTTCCTTTGACCTCATTTGAGCGCCACTGCTCTAAAGGAAAAGACACACTGTGGACCCTGAAGGTCAAACTAAAGATGGCTTTTGGGTTTCTAGATCGAGTCGAATGAGCTGTTGGACTGTTGGAACATTAGAAAGTGGTTCACTTTTAAACAATGCGTTACCGAAATACAAGCATCAGCTGCGCAAGGAAAATTGCCTTTGACTATGCTATTGCGATTACTCTCCGACTTTGATTGATACGCGCTATTGGCTCTATAGTGTTGGTTTATTTCCCTCTCCCCTCCCTCTTGCTTTGGCTGCCTTTGCCACTATTTATACAGAGAGTAAACTGAGACTTCTGTGTGTGCATGTCTGTAGACATTGTGCAATGAAATCTCCATCCATGTCCCCTTGGTACCCCCCCCTCCTCAATTTCTAATCTGGTTAGTGCCAGCGCTGCCCCCACTCTTGGCTCGGGCTCTGCCAAGGCTGCCCACCTTCCGTCTTCCCTCTCTCTCCCTGGAGGGGGGAGGATGCTCGGGCCCGTCCTAATTCCCCTCTCTGCGGGGAAACAATTAACGCCTCCGCTCTCAGCTTTATGGTCAGAGAAGCATCTGCTTCGTTGCCTTCCCTGGGCACATTTATGGCTGGAGAAAGAGCGAGGGAGAACAAGCTCGGGCCTATGCTCTCCCCGTTCTTTGCTTATGCCACACCAGTGCTCACTTACTCACCTCTAAACGCGGCCTGTCACCGCTCAACGGCCCTGCGCGGACAGACGAGGCCTTCCGACAGACSCCCGTGCCTTCATAAATAAGATCTACGAATGTCTGAAGGTGTGAGTGATGCCGCACGTGTAGGATGCACAACCTGAATATGCAGYACATAGCAGCAAAACAAGGCGTGCTTATAAACTAACTACAGCTTGGCCTGGCTTGTTATTGTGAGTCTACAAGATTTATGCCGGTGATTTTACAATCATGAATTGGAAATGCATGCAGGCCTTGTAATACCCGGCGTTGGCTGTGAACGCTGTTATGAGGATATGATGCAAAAAAAAGCAACGCACTATGCGTGCAAATCGGAAATCTGATCTAATTGTAGAAAGTAATGAGCATCTTAGCCATATTAGACTTGATTTATGATTCCATAAGAAGACAAAGAGTCTGACCTCAAGCACAAACTAAGTAAAGATCCACGTTGTTCTTGTGTGTGTCTGCTAGGTGTGTAATGCAATGCCACAGTCTTTATCTGCTTAGTGTGTATCTCTATTTGGATTTAAACTCAAAACGGGTGTGGCGTCAACCAGAAAGGGCTTTGTTTGTTTGTTTGCTTTGTAATTAAATGCATATCTTAAGTGTGTATCTCTGTGCACCCAAAGCCCAACCCTGACTCCCAGAAGCAGAAATCCCAGGAGCCTTAGCATGGTGTGTGAATTACACTACGGCTCTTACTATCGCTCTTCAGCTTCAGCTGTATCTGTAACTGGTCTCAGCTAGAAATGTGCACCTTTTTAAAAGTCTTTTTCTTTTTGTACCTACCAAGAATATTTATTTTCCCCACATACAGTACATTATAAACATAAAAAACATCCATCCATCCATCCATCCATATGGGAATCTCTGCAGTCCAACTAGGGACCGTGGAGGCCAATGGTAATCAATGCATTTATTCCCATCTGTTCAACTATGGTAGGACCTCTGGTCAATACTCACACATTACGGGCAAATTAGGAACGCCAATTAGCCTCACCTGCGTGTCTTTGACTGTGGAAACCTCAGGAGCATGGAGGAAACCCACCAAGTACGGGGAGAACATGCAAACTCCATGCACGCAGACCCCAAGGAGGGAATTGAACACGGACCCTGGAGGTGCAAGATGACAGCTCTAACCACTAAGCCACCATGCCACATGTGACCATGACCAGGCAGAAACTAAGGGTATATAGATGTATGGAACCTCATGAATGTCGATCTTTCTTTCCTGTACGTTTCACATCTGACTATACAGTAGCCCTCTTGCTAATGTAACTTCTTGCTATGTGGCGAATCAAAACAAACAAACAAACAAACAAACAAAAAAGCGATAATGAACCTTCCACTATTATCTGTTTAGACCACATGACATCCCTAGCTTCTGAAAATCTGCAATGCAATTAACAAGGAGAAGCTACTGTACAACATAGTACGAGAGGTTCGGCTTAAAAAGGGCTTTTGGTAAAGCAGATTTCCACGCCGAGCCTGCGACTGCAAGGTCTCCGAGACTGAGCGAGGAGTCATTAATTATCACTGCTGTATTTCACAGGACAAACTGTAAACAACTCTGCGCAATGAGGTTGCCATTAGCGAGGAGGAGAAGGTGCTTATGAGGGTATAAGAGTATCCAGTATGAGACAAAATTAGGGTAAAGTATTTAAAGTGAGAGAAATGGAGTGATCCAGGAGGGTCTTTCTCATGGATGGTGAGGGAGAAAGAGAGAGAGAGAGAGAGAGAGAGAGAGAGACAGGAGGGGCTTCTCCTTCTAATTATTCTAATTATCATGGCACACTATGAAAACGTGATTAATAACACTGAAGATATTGTTGTGGCAATTAGCCATATGGTGGTGGGACCCTGCTCTGTCACGATTTTGCCATTAGCATCTCCTTATGTTTGTCAGGAGCGTGCACCCATGACGAGCTCGACTCTGGCTCACCTTCCTCCATCCACCTGGGGGAGACGCAGAGGCCTCCGAGCTTCTTGCTTCACTGAATTCCTGTATTCAGAATCCAGTCGGATCGGGGACAAACGCTAGTGCCTAGGAGCAACAGCCGCCAGAGTCGAAAGTTCAGCTCAGAGACCGAGCGTACTCATTTCTGACAGATTTGGTGCTTTTCTTGTTAGAACGGATTGTATGATGCATTTTTGTTCTGTTGGGATGGTGGTAAAAAAAAAAAAAAAAAATGCACCGTGCGGATCAGACAAGACAAAACGCTAATGAAACTGCTATACAAACCTTGTTAGCAGTGTCAGGATCAGAACTCAGAAGAGGAGGGAAAGAATAACGTGTAAATGAAGCCAGATTCTTAAGATTCTTCCTCTCTAATTACATGCATCTATGAAAACGATACTCCATAAATGTGTAACCAAGAATTGTAAATATGGATGGATGATTGTGTGTGTGTGTGTGTATGGATAGCTAGCTATGCCGCTATATAAATTTCAACTSATGGGTCCCGGGTGAAACGTTTCACTTGTGATGTGATGATTTGATGGGCGGGGACAAGTGGATGGCCTGAGAGAGATATGAGTTGGTGAGATCGGGTGGATGGCCCCAGAGTGATGAGGGAGTCGGGCCAGGTGGATGATTCCAAAGTGATAAGAGGATGTGGCTAAATGAAGGACTCTACGGAGCTTAAGAATGAATCTAGAGATATGAAGGGGCGGCATTATTGTGACTGGCTCCATAGAGCTTATTGATGGATCCAGACGGCTTGGTGGTTTTCCTGCTTGGTGGTTGGCTGCTTTATTTACAATTGGGATTTTTTTGTTTTATGCATATATTTGACAAATTTTGTCTCTAACTATGAAAATAGACTGTTTGAACAGTTTTATACAGTAGGTCATTAGTGTAAAAGCCCTATCTTGACACATTGTGAGAGCTCATCAATAAACGTACAGTATACTGTACCAATTTCTCCATTCATCCATCTTTACCTCTATAGCTTTCTAACATCACTGAGTGACTCTTACACCCCTGAAGGTCAGAATTCAAGGACCCAAACCAAACATTTCCCCATAACATTTACTGAATATGAATTTACAACTGTTGCGTTACTGTAAATAACAAAATGCCTTTGTTATATGGCTAAACTTTTTCTCCAAGATATTTTTTCATGCAGTCAGCAATCTGGTAAAAACTAAACAGTTCTTTTAAAACAGAAAATCAGAAAGAAAATCCAGTACCTAGTACTCTTCTAGTACGGTAAATATGAGAATTTTCACTGACTGAATTAACATCTGGATTATTTATAGTGTGAGAGCAGATGTGATGCAGAGTGGATAAACTGGGTTTGGTCAGGTTTTGTTGCATCATTGAATTCTGGGAAGTTGAGTAGAAGTCGAATCTGGCCATGCTGCAACAAAAATTATTTAAAAAAAATTATCTTGTTAAATATGAATCTGATATGATACAACAGCAGGTTTGCTGTAAAAAGCAGGTAAAATGAGTTTTTAAACCTTTTGACCAACAGATCTGTGCAACATATTTTGCTGGAAAATTTAATGAATTGAATCGATGCGTCAGTTTTCAATTCAGAGTTGATTTAAACTTTTCACAATTGTTTAGATGAATGTTAAATGGTCCAAAAAACAAACAAACTGATGAATTCCTTGAGAATAAACTACAGTTTTAGTAGAAAATAGAAACCCATTCTGCCAAAACACAGTATTGCTGATTTATTTATTTATTTATTTATTTTCAGTTATACCTATAATAGAAAATAATGTGTGTGCTAAAGAATCTACTGCTGAAGTTTATGCAACATGGAAGTGACCACTCTCGCTTCCCTAAAAATTTCAAGTTGCTAACTTTGACCATTTTGGAGACGTGATTGTATATGTTGTGCTCCAATAATTTCCTTTATTTATTTATTTATTTATTTTTAGCTTTTCTTGCTTTAAACAATTATAATTTTAAATGCAATCTATTCATATTTCTTTATGATTATTGATACTAAAATTGGTGTAAGCTTCTAGAAGCATATGAAATAAAAGCAAAACCGAAAAAAAAAACCAACAACAACAACAACTGTAGTGTCCGTAACCATGTCAAAGTCATGTTAACCATTGTAGGATACACTTTTTCAGGTTTATGTCTTTTCATGTGAAATCTAAATTGCCCAAAAAAGGTTTTGTCTGACTGACTATTAACATCATTGAAAGATTTGAATTGAAAAAAGTCATATGGAATATAACTACAGTGTATATGGACATATATTTACAAAACATGAAGCATGGATCAGGAGATATGAAGCGTAACGTATTATGAAAAACGGTGATATTTCATCCAATTACCATGTTTTGGCCAAATGCATTTTCTGCAAACGCTCACATTTTGTGAGAATACTTGTGCTTGTTGCATTACTGCCACCTACTGGCCTGGAGTGTGGAACAGAAGATACGATAGGAAAACTAAAGATTATCACTTATTTCGAGACATGTGACAATCTCATGTCCAGTTTAAACAATCAACAGCACATTACAGAACATTTTAATCTTTTTTACAAGTTACTTTCGGTAGTACTGTGTTGATATTCAAAAACCGTTAAACCTTACTATCACAGTGGACAAACAGCACATGGACACGTGATGTCCTGAAGCTACACCCTGAATGATTTTAAAATACACCAGTTTTATCTTTAACACAGAAACACAACTTTATTGTTATGACCACAAATTGAACATTGCAACATCATAAACGACTGAGATCTCTGTTTGTACCTTTAAAACCTCAACAACAACAACAACAACAACAAAAAAAGCCCAAACCGCTCTTTCACCTTACAAATCGTTTCATTCGAGCCTCACCCAAGGCAGAGACAAAGCATTTCCTCCAAACCCCTTAACGACCCCGACTTGCCAACATAAACAAAACACACGGAGCACTGGGAGGGAAGGAAAGGAGATGGGAATGGCAGATTGAAATAGTTCCAGACCATACCGGGGACTTAATATAGGCTTCAAAAGAGGACTGGGAGATGGGCTTTTCATCGGATAATTAAAACAGCAAGATGGATTCTGTAATTGAGTGAAAAAACAGGATCTGAACAACATCTGTGCAATGCACACAAATCATTTCAATGAGAAGCCGAGACTACAATAAAAACGCTCAGCCTTGAAGTCGGGGAAGCTGTCAGCTACGTTTCGGGCGCACAAATAAGTGCACGATAACAAGCCACCTTCTCGACTTCTTCGCTCACCTTCATATTCAGAGCAGAACAACATGCCGAGGCCACAATTTACAGCATTTCACTTAGCACTTTGCAACGAAACTTATAGTCGGTGCATAATTATTCATCAAGAATGAATTCATTAAAACAGAAACAAATCGGTTTTTTTTTTTTTAATCTCTATATGAAATTGGTTCTATTTGCTTCGTTTTTTTTTTTTTCCTCCCCACCTTGCTATGACACATATATCTCATTTTAATGCTACCATATGTAGCCCCATAGCACAGTGCTAATTGCTGTCATCTTTTCTTTAACTTAATTAGCACTATAGCGTTACAGTAGGTCCATTACACTTTACGCACCATTATACTGCATCCTCGAATCTGAATGGTCAGCCACAATAGGTGTTGATTGAATCTCTATACCAGCGGTTATGACAATGGTTTTGCTGCAAGGCAAATCGCAAGTTTATRTATTAATGTGTTCGCTTTAATACTTTATTGTTTCTATAGTAACAATTTAATCAGAGAGTTGCATGCTGAACGCTACAAATGAGCAGATAGATAAAAAATGTCATTGTTTAATGAGAGCCTCAGGTGTCGCTGCATCATATTGTACCTCCAGGTTCCTTCCTAAGCTCCTCGTTCTTGAGTGGAGTTTCTCATGTTTTATTTGTTCATTTTTCAGCTGTTTTCCAGATTCTTCTGAAATATATACGAATAGGTAGCTGTGCTGAATTGCCCTTTGGTGTGATTGTGAGTCATGCTGAGATAGCTTCTCAGTCCACCATGATGYTGACCAAACTCAAGCACTAACGATAAGTGATGATGATGATGATGATGATGATCAGCGTTTTTTTCTCTGCTGTTGCTATGTGCTTACTGAACACTAGAGGCTTTTTCCGGAGGCATTCCCCAGGCTAATTGAATGAAGGCATGAATTAAGACTGATCAACTAAATATCCTGCAGTGGATCTGTACACAGGATAAGCGCTGTGTAGAAGATGAACGAATGAATAACTAAGTATCCAATCAGAATTTGGTGTATCTTTAGGAAGAGATCTCTCTCACTAGATCAGAGTGTCACTACAAATGTGTCAGAAATGTCCATTTATTTAGCATACAGTTAGAGCTATGACCATATTACAATTGCAGCATGGGAGTTTTTGCTAACTTGTTGAAGATGAATGGCTGAAGGAGAAAAATCTGATATTGGATTTATTGATCTTTCTTCCTAATAGTTGTGAGTGAGCTTCTCAGAAAATAAACTGTTTCTGAAATACATGGACATGCAGTTCAAGCTGATAAAACCAATGATTCCCTGTATGGTCAAGTTATGTCCTGTTCTTACAAAAGATTGATTGATTGATTGATTGATTGATTGATTGATTGATTGATTTCTTTCTTTCTTTCAACAGCACCGATATCATGATATGTTTCTCCAAGGTGCATTTGGAATTCTTTCTTAGTTTACTAGGTCATGTCTTGGGTGTCTTATAAATGTGCCATATTTTTGTCCTTATTTGTACTATATATAATAACCGTAGTGCTATTTGTTAGTACTTAGGCGCAGTACTCGGACAGTGTGTAGTCATCATACAGGACTTGTAACACCTACAATTATTTTTCATGGTTATTAGGTTTTKARCTGTTATATAAAAAGAAAGAATGTTTTGTTGCCTTTTTATTTTATTATACTGTATAATGCTAGGTAGCAACACAACTCATATATATACTGTAAAACACAAACATGCTTGAATCAGATGCTATGAATCAATGAACACACCTTAAATTTTACAATGACAACCTAGGCCATTTTATTGGTTTTAAAGATTCTCCTGCAGGACATACTACGGTGGCCGAGAAGTGCAAAACAACTTAACAAAATGAAAACAAAATAACAAATTAAAAACCACAATAACAAAACCCAAAACAAAATAAAACATTCAAAAACAAAATAACAAAACCCAAAACTAATTTGTTATTTTGTTTTGCGT
>QMIH01002457.1:30214-40593 GCA_003987875.1 Clarias batrachus | reverse complement strand
ATATATATTTTTTTCTTTTATAGTAAAATAGACTGAAGGTAATGCATTTAATTTAAGTTAATGGAAAACCTACAGTATAGATTTATATCAAGGTGACACCTATTGAAGAAGAAGAAGAAGGAGTTATTTAAAATGGAGTAGGTCAGATCAATGAATAAAAACATGATGAATAAAATGAGTGGCTCGTCAGTACAGTGAATTCACATCCCAGGTCAAGAGCTTCACTTAATGTTTACATCACAACATCGGAACGAATAAAAAAAAATCTCAGTAATCTCAGTGACTTTAACTCCGACGTGCTGGTTCGAGTGGTTGAGGATCGTAATCTCCTGGGGATTTTTATGCAACAGTTTCTAGAGTTTTTACAGAATGATGCAGGAAGAACAGAAAAATCATCAGTAAGCATCAGTTCTGGAAGGAACCATGAAAACAGGAGGTCAGAGTAGAACTGCAAGACCTAATTTAAGCATAACGTTTTACATATGCAGCAATTAACATGTCAAACCTTACATTTACATTTAGAGCATTTGGCAGATACCCTTACCCAGGGTTACTTACAGTTATATATCTGAGCAGTTAAGGGTTAAGGGCCTTGCTCAAGTACCCCCAACAGTGCCAACTTGCTTCTGGTGATCAGAAGTCCAACACCTTAACCACCAAGTTACCCCTGGCCCCCTCGAGGTGGTTGAGCTACAAGACCATATCAGGTTCGAGTCCTGTCTGACAACTGAATGTTGTCTTACAGTTCATTTTTGAACATTGTGGACGTCCTGACAGCATAAATATTTTTGAAAGTTTGAATTACTTTGTTGAAAGTTGGTGAAGGATCGGAGGCAACTTGACTACATGTTGATGCGACACTGTTGATTGAATAGCCTTAACACACTCATCGCTCACTCATCGTCTATAATGCTTAATCCTGTATTCAGGGTCACAGGGGTCTGGAGCCTATCCTGGGGCCAGGAGGCTTAGGGCACGAGGCAGGGCACACCCTGGACAGGGTGCCAATCCATCGCAGGGCACACACACATACACACACTACAGGCAATCTGCATGTCTTTGGACTGTGGGAGGAAACCGGAGTACCCGAAGGAAACCCACCAAGCACGGGGAGAACATGCAAACTCCATGCACACAGAGACGGGAATCGAGTCAGGCCGTGTATCGAACCCGGATCCTGGAGGTGCAAGAGGACAGTGCTAACCACTACACCACCGTGCCGCCTTAACACAATTCCAGACAAAACAACAACTTCAAAATGATACTAATGCCAACGCGCTGGACAATGGAGAGAGACAACTCGGAGACCACAGTGGGAACAGGTTCATGATTACTACAGTCAGAAGATTAAAGTTGTCCAAACAATCATTTCCACAAATGTCAGCTGGCCAGAGTTGGTGAACATGACACTCCTTAAACAGGAGTTTTTTTWAAAAAAAAWTCTTAATCTTTTACTAATCCAGACCATTTCTTCATTAATTAAAACCTTGACCAGAAGTTCGTCGTCAAACTGGTTCTAAAGTGGCCTGTCCCTATTATCTCCTTAATGTACCTATAACTCCAATCTAATGAATTGCTTACTACGTATAGAGCTTTTGCAATTTTCCCCAATGATTCATTCCATCTTACTTTTAAATGAGCTCTTACAAGGCAGATGAGCCTTTATGACTGTTCTCAAGCCTGCTAATATTGTTCACTCTAGAACAGAAGTTTTGTTTGTTTATATTGGCTTTTTCTCCCTCAATTTTATTTATGATTTATGGTGGCATTGTAATTAGCCTGGAGGATGCACTAGTGGTTTATGGGAGGAATCGTTTTTATATCCTTATATAAATCAGCCGCACTTATAAAGCGCCTCCAATTAATGACAGGCCTCCATATGACTGAAAATCTCATTTTAATGTGCCCAAGTGGGCGTCGATGCTTACCGAGAGCCTGCGGTGCTATTAATAATTATAATTATAATCGTTTTAAAAGGGAACAGTTTTTCAATCAGAAATTTGTCAATAACCAGTGTAACCCTGAGCAATTGCATAGGTTTATCATGGGGAACAGGAATATATTATATATTATATATATACTGTATGTTTATCTAGGGATAATTTCTGCACAGTGATTGGCTCTTTTTGTGCTAAAACACAATGCGTTCGAGCCGCCATCAATACGCTCGGAGCATATGTGCTTTGATTCGGCTCTTTTGTTCACGTGTGCTTTGTCTCCTTATTGAAGTCTCGCCAACTAAATCATCAGGGGAGCAAAATATCGCATCCTACATTTTAAAGTAATTGTCGTTTTGAATTTATCGTCCGACAACATGTGGCAAGGTATAGAGTCATATAGTGTATGTCTGCGTCTACAGTATAAGCAACATTTTGTTATCTCAAAGACACATGTTTTTAAGGCCATATGTGATAACGATGCTTTGAATGAATTAATACGAGGGCTGTACTGAAAGTAATGCAAAAGTGGGCATAACGTCATAATCCATAAATAATCTTTAGTCCACATTTTTGAGCTCAGATTTAGGGTCCAGCCATTACAGGTACAGTATGTACAGTATATCAAACTCCTCCCCCAACTTAAGAGGCATGAACCACACACTGGCAAATGTTTCTGAATTTCAACTTGTGCAGTTCTTGTGCAAACCAACTCTGAATATGTGTAACTTTCTCTATGTAATACTACTGTAACCTGAAAATCTATACAGTTTGAATGCAGCCCAAAGAACAGTCCTGTTTTTCTGCACATTGCTTAGTAAAGAAAAAGAAATATATATATATATATATATATATGTCTTTTGTAGAAGTTTCAACTTCCATATTTCAATATCAGCATTACTAACAGAATTACTTGGTGTAAACTTAATATTCAGTTTCTTTTTTTAGATATATTGCCAAAAAGAAAACATCCTATTTGTTCTGTACTGTGTCTGTAGCAGTACAACGAGTATACATCACAGTATATACCTTGAAATAAAAGTTGAAATTGTTTGTTTTTGAATATGATCACTGAAAGAGGAAGGCATGAGTGTAAAAGAAAAGGACTTTCAAAAATGCAGAGGCAATCAGGAGAAAGACAAGAGACAAGACATCGAAAAAAAAAAAAAAAAAAAGATCAGACATTTTGCTGTTCCCTGTTTTTCCTCCATCATCGTCCTCTCCAGCAAGCGTTTTGGAAGCTGATGCTCTGCATTCGACCATTAATCCCCGCCTGCCGGATCCTGGCCAGGTAATTACTGTTTAAAAATATTTCATCCCATTCTCTGGCTTGGAAACAAAAGGCGAGGACAAAGGCGACGCAGTTACAAACAACGACAAAGGCCTCCGCGTTAAATGCTCTGCCGGAACCGGGCACTATTGTTTGCACAATGTACAAGGTGTCTGAAACGGCAATCGTTCACTGTTTCATATTCAAATGGCGCAGTCACGCTCCGGTTTCCTGCGCTCACTAGTTAGGCCTGTTTCATTGTGATGGGAAAACACACACTTTCTGCTCTGTAAAAAAGCCAATTCTCTGTCTGCTACAAAAGTTCATCTTTGGGGCGATTCCATTATCAGGGTGCAATTTGTTTTCCAATAAAAACAGCATTTTTGCCATTCAAAGTGCACCATAAGAACACTTTACTTTAAAACAGAATAAGTTAAATACTTTAAAAACGTGCATTTTTGCATTGATATCTGAATCTATTACTGTAAACCCGTGTTGCTATTCATTATACTGTATATAACTGTATATTTTAAATGTACTGTATGGTTCTGTCGTTTTTTTTGTTGTTGTTGTTTTTTACAGGGTCGGGTTGCCAGTTATTTTAAACGTATATTTAATTTAATTTACTTAACCCTATTACCTGAAGACATTCACCTTTAGCAAATATATTGACTTTTCTACAAGTCTCATATACATCAGGAAGTTGCATCATCCAAATTTCCTATAGATTAATAGAAAGAATAAAAGTTCCCCTGTTCATTTTGTGGGAAAAGTAATAATTAGTAAGTAAACCACTCGAAAGTCCTGAACGTTAGTTAACTATATTTAGCATATGTGCTAATTCATAGGCAAAAACTCAAACCTTGTAAACATTTAAGAGCAAAATACAGACAACATAAGGAAAGGAAAACTGGATTGTTTGTTGTTATTATTATTATTATTATTATTTTATTTTATTTCCATGTAAAAAAACAAAAACAAAAAACATATGAAGTTCTAATTGGCACCTTGGTGATGAAATCACCATTTTGCCATAACATCAATATTTAAAATTGTAAAAATTAAGACAAAACAATAAGGTGGCGTGTTGGTTTGTCACCTTGCACCTTCAGGGTGTGGGTTCAACTCCCGTCTCAGGTCTGTGTGCATGGAGTTTGCATGTCCTCCCCGTGGTTGGAGGGTTTCCTCCCACAATCCAAAGACATACAGATTAGGCTAATTGGTGTTCCCAAATTGCCTTTAGTGTGTAACTGAGAGTGTGATTGTGTGTGTCCAGGGTGTGTGTACCCTGCTTCATGCCCCAGAACTCCTGGGATAGGCTCCAGTAGTCCCCCACTGACCCTGTATACAGAATAAAACAGTATAGACAGATGAGTGAGTGAGTGATATAAAAAAAAAGAAGAATCAGTTAAAACTTAATTTAAATGTGTTATACATTATCTAAGACGGAGACAGATTTTTTTTCTTTTCTTTMTTTTGTTTTTAAAAATGACATACGGAAACTGTAAACATTATGCTAGTCACTTCTTTCTTTTTTTCGGTGTCACTCCATATATTTCATTTGAATGTCGCACATTAGCGCTCGCTAGTAATTGTTATCTCTTAATGTCTAACACCTGATATTGACTCAATTAGCCTGGTCCCTTTATGCATAGCATTATCATTCCGAGCACTTTCAGCCAACAACAACAACAACAACAACAACACACGTTTCTGGTTTCTTTGTAGTAAATAATAATGGAATTATGTTACTTATGTCTCTATATTTTACCAAATAAACACAGCGCTTGGTAGTAGACTTCCAGCCTTTACCGTATCTCCAACAATGGACATTACAGTTAAAATGCTAATGTTGCTATTAAATCAATGGGATGTTAGATGGGTTAGCAGGATGCTAATTACCTGAGCGTTGTCTGTGACTGAAGGATCTTAAGATTAATGCAGCTGAAGGGAAGGGAGTATGTGAGAGTCTGAGAGTCAGTTTATTCACAAAGTGAAACAGTTCATATGGTACCATGGCATTTTTGACAGAGCCATGTACCACATACAGGAATGTTACATGGCTCTAACATGATACGTACAATAGAAGATGTATTAACTTATTATGGTGCCATGGAACACATACACAAATATACATGATTATGCACCATAATAATAATATTTACATAGCATGGTACCCATTTACTCTGTTACATTTACTCCATTATGTTTACATTTACCTGAGTAACTGTTTGGGAAAGAAATTACTTCTATGAGTGGTTTTACTGCACCATACTTTTTACTTTCACTTGAGTAGATTTGTAAAGAAGAAACTACTGTACACTCGACTCGTTACTTTTCTGACCATTTATTCTACACATGCAGCCGGTAGATCTACCATTTCGCCCAATCAGACGCAGCGACAATAATCACATGACTCCGTTTGACCAATCAGAACGCAATAACAATAGCCACATGTTATTGTGGCTGATTGGTCAGGTGGCATAGTGGGGAAAAAATCTTCTATAAATTCATTCTACCTGACACACGTGTTGTAGATTTTTATGCATGCCAAAAAATATGATGCATCCCTGCCATCATATAAAAAGCATGTACTGCTTGCAAAAGAACAGCTTCATACTGCCAAAACAGACAYATACCAAATTATATTTATTGAAAAAAGAATCGGACATTAAGATTGTAACAATTACTCGGTACTTGGGTCTTTTTACTGAATACTTTTTTACTCTTACTTCAGTAATATTATTTTGAAGTACAGCTCTTACTTGAGTACATTTTTGGCTCCTCTACCCACCTTTGATGATAACATTGTATGTACACAATGTTCCATTAATTGAATAACATATTGTATGTTAAAACTCCTAATATTACATATTAATATTACATATTGTATGTTAAAACTCTTAATATTACATACAGTAATATGGTACTGCGTGTACTAAACCATCACAGTAGTACAGTATGTATTAACATATACTATATGGACAGAAATATCTGGCCAAACCTGCGAAGACATTGTATCCGAATACATATGAAGTTGGCCCCCCTATAACAGCTTCCACTTGGAATTCGTGCCCATTTGTTCTGTAGAGCATTTATGAGGTAGTGGTGTTCAGGTGTTTACCATGGTAATGTYTGAAGTACCATTGTAATACTATGGTATGTTATGGTGTGTAGCCTATTATGGTTCATCATTGAAAACTATAGTACACATTTCTTCTGGGAAATCCAGATCACAAGACTAATGTTAACATAAAACAGTTGACTAAAACAAAACAAAAACAAACAAAAAAAACAGTATTTTACCTCAACATTACATTGCTAGCTTCCAAACATGACTTCTTTTGAAATGAACGATTAACATACGTAATGTTAGACACAGCATAATTAGCTGAATGTAAAACACTAAATAGCAAGCATGTCTTCTCTTTTTACAGCACAATACCATGGTTGGTATAATGTTACAGTAGCTACAGTAGCTGGCTAGCAAGCAACTTTTAATGAACTAGCCGAATGAATGTCATGCTACATGTACAGTAGTTAGTGGTTTAGCAAATGTCTCCTTTTAAAACACAGTACAACAATCAGCCAAAAGTCAGAAAGCTGGGTAGCAAGTGTGATTTCTACTTCTAAAACAGAATACATGAGCTAGCGTAATGATAACAAGCTGGCTAGCAACCATGTCTTACAGATATGTAGATTGTTGACTAACGCTAGCTGAGTGGCTGGTAAGCTTATTTAGACTTATTATCATTTTGGGCTTAGCAGTTAGCACTTACAGTAGCAGTGCCACCTTTCACCTTGTCCCAAGACATCTGGAGATTGTGCCAGCTCCAGTAGAAGACCCAGAGGTTCTACTAAGAGAAGAACCAGCTCCAGCTGGATTCTGCTTCATGATGGTTTGGAGCTGCTCCTGAGCTCCCAGGGATCCAGACTCCCTCTGCACCATCCCTGTGCTGAACTGGACTCCAAGTTAACTTAAAAAACTTATATATAACGGTATATATAACGTCCAGCAGCCTGACACATATGATGTCGTTATATAATTCCTGTTAACCGTTATCATGCAAATGAGGGTGGGTTCCCTGTTGAGTCCGGTTCCTCTCAAGGTTTCTTCCTATCGCCATCTCAGGGTTGTTTTTCCTTACCACTGTCGCCGACACCCTTGACTTGACTTGCTCATGAGGGACAGTGCTCTCATTATTATCTAAACATACTTCCATAAATTTTCTTTTCATTTTGTGAAGCTGCTTTGAGACAATGACCATTGTTAAAAGCGCAATACAAATAAAATTGAATGAAATTGAATTGCACCTCCAGGGTCCGGGTTCGATACCCACCTCCGGTTTGTGTGCATGGAGTTTGCATGTTCTCCCCGTGCTTGGTGGATTTATTCYCGGGAACTCCGGTTTCCTCCCACAGTCCAAAGACATGCAGATTAGGCTAATTGGCATTGTGTGTTAATGCACGTGTAAATGTTGACCGGAGATCCTAACATAGTCAAAAAATGGGAATAAATACAATAGTAATCACCATGGTCCATAGTTCTATTACAGAGATTCCTTGATGGAAGGCTGGATTTTGTGATAAGCACTATATATACTCTTACATTCAGGCTCAGGTTCAGGTGTGTTTAATTGGTAGACTCCAGGTACGAAATGCATTAAGCAAGAAATAAAACACATGCAGTTGGAGGAAAGTAATCAAACTGAAGTCACTGATTACAACAGCATATCATGAAGTGGATTATTCCTCACATACCACAGAAAAGTTTAATTTAAATTTTTTTTTATTTGTGTCTAATGTCTCTTGCATGTTTATATAATGTATAATGTAGTGAAAGATATATGAAAAAAGTTAGTCGTAGTTGAGTATTATAAAAGCTATAAACAAGCTTTACCTCTACAGCCTCTTCTTTATCTTCATTTTGAAATTAATAACAAAAAAAAAAGAATTTTGAGATGTTGGTGAAAAAAAAGGTTCTAATTGAATTACTTTTAATTATAAAGACTTTTTTTTTTAGTTTTATAAATAATTGTAAAAATATAAAGTGAAGAACTGTTTTTATTAAAAAAAAAAAGAAAAAAAAAAGCTGTGCCTTAGCATTTAAAAACAGTGTGTTCTGTGGAAGTAATACGATTAACAATTATCCTGTAATTAATTATATTCAGTTCTTAAAGGCCCTCTATTATTATTACACTCTTTATTTTCTGCTCTGTGTTTTATGATGAAATGATGGCAAATGCAGTCTCGAATCCTTACTCAAGACTTCGGGCCTCGGTGATATTAGTCCCAGTCACTCAAATCAGTCAGCGTAAGTGATCGGATGCGGTGCACATCACATTACCCGCTAATGCTCTGCCTGTCATTAATAAACCCCGCTGAGGGGAGTCCTCCGAAGGGCCCTCGGCTCCTCGCTGCCTACGCTCTGTAAACTTTCCGCCAATTTGCTCGTGGCCGCCTGTGTCAGCGCTCCTGACGGTTTAATGCCCCCGTGCCCAGGTGTGCTGACAGGTAACGGGGGAAATCACCGAGCGCTCGGGCCTTGAACGCGGCAAACAAGTCGGCGTTTATCACATGAGGGGGAATAAACAAACAGGAGGAGGATGATGATGATGATGATGCTCATGATGATGCACAATGGATAAAACACTGATCAGTTCTTACCGCAGCAATGAAGGGGAAATGCAAATGTACAAATATTTAAGGAAATAAAAGAATGGCACACTATTGGCACACACCTCAATTTACTTTATTTGGAGTGTACGGGTTAACAGTATAAACTAAACAGACATGCTGTTAATTAAAATCAATCTGCTTATTCTAAAAAAAAAACCTTAAAGGTGCAATGGTTAACTTTTTATCCCATGTAAAATGTATTACACCTTATTTATTTATTTATTTGTTTGTTTGTTTGTTTGTTAAGGAAGTACATAAAACCTGTTAAAGTGTTTTAGATGGTTTAGACTGTGGTCTCAGCACAAGGGTATTAATGGCTGGAAAAAAAAAAAACCTTAAGGAAACTGATTTCTGCTTGTTTGTGCGTGATTCCGTTTTCTGTCAATCATTTTATAGATGCTCTACCCGGTAGGCCAACATGGATCTGGGGGGCGGAGCCTGGTCAGCATCCATTCCAGTACTTCTGCAAACGTTGTAGACTGCTTTGGTGATTGTTCATCTGTAAGTATCACAATAATTTATTATTATTATTATTATTATTATTATTATTATTATTATTAGGCATAATACTATTTATTCATTGTGTTTTTAATTATTAATAAATGTGCTTTTTGTCTAAGTGCACTATATTTGTGCTTCCTTGAATGTCTTTTCAAGCTGCGGTTCATGCTGCAGTCTAATACACAGATGCCTCCGATTGACTGATGTTGCTGTGATTGACAGGAGAATTGATTGCTCTGAGCTCCTCCCACCCAGAGACCATGACCAATGAAAGAGCAAGAGATTCCAGTATGGACCAGGATGGACACCAGGTTGGACCAGGATTTCAGTTGCGCCACCTGGAWGCACCTAATGGTCTGAGCACAGAAGGTACACACACTTCATATTCGACCAATCATATTYGAGAATTCCAAAATGCTATGATATAACAGTACGCTGCCTGAGACAAGGATAAWAGAAAAGATCTGTTCTTAAAAATAATCTTCTCCYTGTACACTATGTGTTTCTGTGCTTCCATGAACCCAGCCTCTTACCTTCTTCCCAACATCTTTGAGCTCTTTCGACATGATTCTGTTTCGTACCTTCATCACGTCGACGGCCAGCTTTGTTCGCGTTTCTACTCAATCGTTCGGGCACACAGTGTTCGGGCTGATGTGCGGCAGATGTTGGCAGAGGGCTGCGACTGTAGTTCCTTCCGGATTATGGGGGATGCGGAGGATGTGAGCCAGCAAGGGTGTATGGGTTAAACCCTATGTGTTGTGTTAATACCAGACATCACACACACACACACACACACACACACACACACACATTCATGCACATACACAGTTGAATCCTTAGGCTTTACCGCCCAAAGGGAAATTATCAGGGGGAAACAGCAGGATTTTGCTCTAAGATGCACACACACACACACACACACACACACACACACACACACACACACACACACACACAAACGTGCGCACACACGCACAGACAAGGATGTGAGCCAG
>QMIH01002456.1:51539-83837 GCA_003987875.1 Clarias batrachus | reverse complement strand
ACAGGGTTGTGTTCTGAGCCCCCTGCTGTACTCTTTGTACACTCACGACTGCGTAGCCACTACCGACTCCACCACCATCATCAAGTTTGCTGATGACACCGTCGTGGTGGGCCTGATCAGTGACAGCGATGAGACGGCCTACCTGGAGGAGATTGGGAATCTGGAGCACTGGTGCCAAAGGAACAATCTCCTTCTAAACATCAGCAAGAGAAAGGAGTTGGTAGTAGACTTTAGCACAAAGCAGGAGAGGAACTACCAGACCCCCGTCATCAACAACAGCCCAGTGGAGAGAGTAGACAGTTTCAGATACCTCGGTGTCCACATCAAGCAGGACCTGTCATGGTCCTGTCACATCAACACCGTGGTGAAGAAGGCCCGACAGCGTCTCTACCACCTCAGGCGCTTGAGAGACTTTGAACTGCCCTCTAAGGTGCTCAGGAACTTCTACTCCTGCACCATAGAGAGCATCCTGACGGGAAACATCACGACTTGGTTCGGGAACAGCACCATGCAGGATAGACGAGCTCTACAGAGGGTTGTGCGTTCAGCTGAGCGCATCATCCACACTGAGCTCCCTGACCTGCACTCAATCTACAACAAGCGGTGCTGGACCAAGGCCAGGAAGATCGTGAAGGACCTCAACCACCCCAGTAATGGACTGTTCTCTCTGTTGAGGTCAGGAAAGCGATTTCACTCCCTGAAGACCAACACAGAGAGACTGAAGAGGAGCTTTTACCTGCAGGCGATACGGTCTCTCAATCAGCACACCATACAGTACTGACTGACCCACTTTACACACCCACACTCATGCTTCTTGCACTCTCTCTGGACTCTTGGGAAAATAATTGCACACCCTTCACACTACACTACATTACATTAGGTACACCTAGGCTTTCTTATATTTCTTATATCAGATGTATATTTTTTCTACATTTGCACTACATTTGAACAAGGTTTTCTTATTCTCTTATATTTTTCTTATATTTTTATTTTCTTATATTTTTCTTATTGTATATTTTTACTGTACATATATTTTATTATTTTATTCTTAGTTAAATCTATTTCTATGTTCTTTGTTATATTCTTTTCGTGTAAATAGTCTTAAATAGTCTTTTATTCTAAGGTCACGGGCAGTCGCCTAAGCATTTCATTGGATATCGTACTGTGTATGACTGTGTATGTGACAAATAAAATTTGAATTTGATTTGAATTTGAGGAAGAAGTAAGGGTCTAAGAACACCAGCAGGGGGTCAGTTTTCATGCTTGCACTTGAAACATGCAAATTTGAAACTTCAAATGTCTTCTTTTAGTGTAGGCCACCAGAAACGTTGTTGAATGATGAATAAAGTCAGTGCAGCGCCAGAGTGAAAGGATAGTCTGGAGCCATAGCCCCATTCCAGAACCTGAGGGCATAAGGCGAGAGAAAAAAAATATGTAGTTTGGGGGAACATTACAAGTTTTTAATTGTGTTTTGGTCTGGAGATCACCCAGGTCATTGCTCCAGAAACTGAATAAAAGACTTCATACTAAATATTTATATCTGTATACCAATTTCATTACATAAAATGAATTATTCTTATTGTCACTATAAAAAAAAAATTAAGAAGGTCATTAAAAAATTTTATTTCACTTCTGTCACTTTTCGTCACTTTTGATGACCACTGTAGTTAAACAACTGTTTTGGAATTTTACTACAGTATTGAAATGCTTGGATGTATGTGACGGGTCTTGGTCATTATAACCTTTCTGCCCTGCCTATTGGCCATGTTGCATTTCTTCTGGAACATGACTATGGTGTGAGAAATAAGGGAACGCCATGTACAGCTTTTGTTCCATGCAAAATGCTCCAAAGACTCAAAGTCATGGGAAACTTCAGCTGTCTCACATGCAAAACTTTTATAGGTAAATCTAAAATGGTTTGAATATATTTTGTTGTACCTTTAGATCCTAGGCGCCTCGAGGAGCTGCAGACTTTTGGCAAACTTGTTGGACATTCACTACAAGAAAAGGCTGATTGGCTGGTGAAAAAGAACTTTTCCCAGTAGTGCCCCCCCCCCATACATAGAGCAAGCAGCCAGAAACATTCGCTGCAAAATTTTCATCTCCTTTTTGAGCAAATCTTTTCGCTTGATCTTACTTTGTGTTGACCAGTGTGATCCTAACTTTGTCAGGTTGCGTGACGCTGTGTAGCAGGATCATTTAGTGTCTTGATTTGCCAGATCTTGCTGGTGTCTGTTATATTGTGTGAATTGTAAATTAATTATTTATGCAATATAATTGTATGTATTTTGCACATTTAGTTTATTTAAGTATTTATCTTTACATATGGGCTACATCTACAAATTAGTGGCGACCTCCTTGTTTTAATGTTGCGGTGGACAGAGGTCAGTACTGACACTGACTCGTCTCAGGTGGTGCTAGTTGTAACTCATCATTGTCCACTTGTAAGTAGAATTTTATTGCAATGAGATTAGTATAATTAGTTTGTATAATTATAACAATAAAAATAAAAAGTGGAGGCCAAAATTATTAAGACAACATATGTATTGTATAGGTGGCAGAGTGTGTGTTACAGGACTTCTCATGCTAAACCTCTTTTTTAAGTGAATTGCCAAATTCTGTGGTACACGTATAGCATGCTGGAGACTTGCCAGGTGTGATTGCTGATCTGCTTTCAGTATCACATGCGTTTGCCTTTAGGTTGGTGAAAAATTCTGACAAACTAGATCTGAAGAACAGTGCAAGTGACACCAGAGTACTGCAGACATCTTTTTGACTCTATGAACATGACTCATACACTTTTTCCTTGTAAGTGTATGTTTACACCGAAATAGGTCTGGGAAGTTATTGTGATATGGTTTAATCAGAGTTTATGTAAAGTAGGACAAAAGGGACAAAGTGGTTTGCATAAACATAATACATGTGCAGCTGATTTAATCATTAAATGGTCAAAAGCCAACTGAAGGTCACAGAAACAAGAAAATAGGTTGTTAAACTCCAACTTTCATGTTTACTAATACACTACTTCAACGTATTACATATACTAAATATAAATGTCAAAGTCACGATAAAAGCTTAAAGCAATATTTGTTATTATGGTACTTTATATAATCATATCTCTTTGTTCTTCTTGCCCTAATTATCTTGTACCATGTCAGATCTCTTGGACCTTCATTACTAGCCTGTTGTTATTGTCAGCACTTTGCTGGATGTTAATTATGAATTTCATGATGTCCTGCAGGTTTGCAAATACAAACATGGTTTAGTGTTTCTGTAACAATAACACACTCTGCTTAACTGTGTATGTGAAATGATCTTGATTCTGCTAACATCAATGGATGGGCCGGACTGGGGTTTCCTTATAATTTATACTTATCGGTATCCCACGGTCATCATCAACAGTAGCATATCTGCTAGGATGTTTCTTTAATTACAAGATAACGCCATCTTTCTTGTCTTGTGCTTGTTTGTCTTGTGTATTTTTCAATTGTACAACATTGTACCTATTCAAAATCATACTTGATAGTTTTAGACTTTGTGTGATATGGTCATAGTACCCAGTGGTAAACATGTATTTTATACTAGAGTTCAATGTTCCATCATCAGCCACACTTTATCTCATTTTTATATTTTCTCATGAAGTTAAATAAACATAATTAGCATACTCAATCTACAACATACTTCATGTACTGTTAATGGTTTCAATTACATTGGTAATTATTGTTCAGTAGATCTAGTGTTTAAACCTGTGTGTGTGTGTGTGTGTGTGTGTGTGTGTGTGTGTGTGTGTGTGTGTGCATTATCTGTGACATACATACAATAGAACCTTGGATTACAAGCATAATTTATTCTAGAAGTGGGCTCATATTCCAAAACACTCGTAAACCAAATCGAATTTTCCCATAAGAACTAATGAAAACTCAAATTATTTGTTGTACAGCCCAAAACAATAAATATATAAAAATAATTAATACAATATATAAAGTAAAAATAAAACAACACACATACAAGGGAGAGGGAGATGTTGATTGTACCAGTAAGAGACGAGCACCCATAATTCCGCATTGCAAGAGAGAGAAAAATCGTTGGCTCAGTTGTGATCAGTTGCCGCTCAGTGTCAAATAAGAGGTGCATATACATGATACTCGGCACTCGTAAGCTTAGACTGTCGCTCAGTTTCCAATTCCAATTTTATTAAAAAATCTTTGCTCGTCTTGCGGAACACTCGTAAACCATGTTACTCACCAATCCGAGGTTCTACTGTGTAGGCTTTCTGGTACATTTATGGACTTTTAGATGATGTGCCGAATGTGGATAATTTGTATATCTGTATACCAATTGGGCAAATCCATGTACGACTTCACATTCAGTTTTTTTTTTATTCTCTTTTCGTTCCCTTGCAGGAAGCTCTGTGCAATCAGGCATGGACTTGCATGTGGGTTTCTTCCGAGTACTCCAGTTGTCTCATAAAGTTCAAAACACATGCAGAATAGACTAATTGGTATTTATCATAGTGTATGAATGTGTGTGGGATGTGTGCATGTGCCCTGTGATGGATTGGCACCTTGAACAATTTCTACCCTGTCTCATGCCTCGAGTGTCCTGGTATAGGCTCTTAGCTTCCTTCCACCGGGAATATGAGAAGGAGTATTGGAAATTAAAGAATGAATTAACATTCATCATTTATTATTTTATTTATGGGTCACATTTTTTATGTATTGTTTTCAGCAGAAGCATCTCATTATCAACTGATCAAAGGAGATTATTGTGTATTTTCGATTCCTTTCAGCATTGTTTTATAATGTGGAAAGCAATAAAAATCAGGATGGATGGATGGAGTACTTTATTAATCCCAAATGGAAATTGTAACATTATCTTGTTTCCATTCAGCACCTTATGTTTGTGCCTGGAGCTACGCTGAAGATCCTGCAAATTAAAACCAAGCACAATGGTGTGAATCGGCAATCTTCTAAACAAAGCAGACAGTTTTACAGCTTCACCCCGAGTTGAGGTSGGGAACCATCAAGTCACACTTTGACCCTCTCATTGACCCCAGGACATGGGGTGTCCCATGTTTTTTTTTGTGTAACCAATGCATTACCAAAGGGCTTTCCCAAGAGATATCATCCCAGCATCAGAGCACCAATCAAGCAACGTCATGATTCCCTACCACTGAAGGTAAATCACAGAGGAAGACCACTTTGCAAGTAAACAAACAAAGCTTCATACCTTGCTGAAATTGGTGCTCGCTTCATAACTAAACTGTAAGATTAAACCAAAAACTCTGCTCAGGTCTAGAAAACAGTACTAGGAAACTCTATTATCTTTCACCCTTTAAACGGTTTGTGTGTGTCTTGAAGTAGCGCAGTTTCATGTGTCGTAGACCAGT
This sequence comes from Clarias batrachus, assembly GCA_003987875.1. NCBI lineage: Eukaryota > Metazoa > Chordata > Actinopteri > Siluriformes > Clariidae > Clarias > Clarias batrachus. The sequence continues at coordinate 78,448 of QMIH01002456.1, read as the reverse complement.
CAAATAAATTCTTGTTTCTGAATCGTTATCTTGGGCATGTATATTGAAGTCTAAACATTTGCCCAGAATCTTAAATTACTTTGCTCATAATTTATAAATACCAGATTTTGTGTTATTATTAATGGCCATGTGATAAGCAGAATTGGTAAGATACAATAAATCGTGCTAAATATGGATGGGTAGTTGATAAAGTGTACGCTATAAATTTTAATTCAGTTTAATAAAATTAACCCAGATCCTTACAAACACTAAATCGGGATCTTTTACCTAACTTCCAGTGTGGTATAGGCCTCCCAGAACAAGAAAAGACAAACAACAACTATTAATCAAGGAAACCAAAACAGTGCAACAAAAAACAATATTTACAAAATATATACAAAGATAGAAAATATAGGTCTCTTGTGTGAGTGGATAGAGTAAAATGTCAGGCGCGGAGTGGGATGTTCTCTGGGTTTATTTATTTTATTTATTTTGTTTTTAGACTTACGTGGGAGCGGGAGAAAAGAGCGCATAGACTCTGTGTGTGTGTGTGTGAGTGAGAAGACACGGGGAGTGGATGATTTAACACTGCATGATTATAAATGTATATACATTTATAGTATATACATATATAGTTTTCATAAAAGATTGTCCTCTGGTGGTCCTTTACCCTGATTCTCTTAACGGCTAGTTACTGTTCAAATAATAGTAGCAGCTTTCTTACAACAGTATTCACTCTCTGTTGAAATATTCTCCATAAAAAGCGCTGTCCCACCATGATCTCTCCATGCTTGTGTGAGCTCAACCCCGGAGTCAAACCAACACCATTGGGACAAAATAAAATCTAGTGGGTTCATTTTCCAGCCCAGGGGGCCTTAATCAGCCATTGGTTAATTTCCTGCTTTATAAAATGACTCTGGCCACATTACACTATAATGAACTTAGGATGCTGTTCCATGGGCGAGAGCATGAGCTAAATTTAAGAGTATACAGTGTACCTTAACTGTAAGCAAACACAGCTACCAGCATTTAGGCTTTCTCTGCTATGTCGCCCGTTTGTGTGTGTTCATGTAATTATTGCCACTGCGGCTCCTTGGTCAAACAGAGTCATGTGATTATTGTTGCTACGTCTGATTGGTAAAAGACAGTCACCGGCTGCATTTCTCTGGCAAAAATAAAGAATATCTACTGTGTAGAATAAACAGTTAGAAAAATAAGCCGAATGTAGCGGAGTGAGAGTAGCATTTCTTCTTCACAAATCTACTCAAATAAACATAAAAAAGTATGGTGTAGTAAAACTAGTCATAGCCCAGCTCCAACGGCTCCAGCTCTCTCCAGCGCAACATGGGGACTCCATCATGCAACGCGAACTACACCTCTCTGCGCCCCCCAACCTATGAAGGTGACCCTGGTGCCTGTTGCGTCTTCCTCTCTCAGTGCACGCTGATATTTGAGCTCCAACCCTCCACATTCTCCACCGAATGCTCCAAGGTGGCATATGTGATAACGCTCTTCTCAGGACAGGCTCGAGAATGGAGCACTGCTCTCTTTAAACACTCATGACCCCTGCTGCTCTAACTATAAGGACTTAGCTTAAGAGATGAAGAGGGTGTGCGATCATTCATGTCACAGAAGGGAGGCAGGTCACAAGCTGTTGAAGCTTCACCAAGGCTCGCGTTCAGCCTATGATCACGCCATAGAATTCCAGACCCTAACTCTCTCCAGCAGATGGAATAGTCATGCTTTGAGTGATGTTTTCTTTGAAGGACTGACAGAAACACTCCAGGATGAGCTAATCACTTGAGAACTTCCGTCATCACTCCAAGATCTCATGGATCTTGGCCGGCCAAGTGGATTCACGTCTCTGTCTTCACAGAGTGGCCAGGATTGCACGAGTCCTCCCGTGACCCAATCCTCAGGTGGAACCAATACAACAGGGCAGAACCCGCATCTCGCCAAAGGAGCGGCGGCACCGCCGAGTGGAAGAAGCCGGCTTCTACTGCAAATACTTGGATCATGTACTTAAGAACTGTCCAGTAAGGAGGAGGCATCCTCAAGTTCAGCTGGGAGCACTGGTCTGCACTACTCAAAAGAGACCTCCAGACCAACGCTGCCTGCTCCCCATCTTCCTCATCCACGGACAACGGACCCACCTGGCACAGGCATTGATAGACTCCGGTTCGCACCATAACTTAATCAATGTCACCTCACATAAGGCCCTGGGAATCCCTGCTCAACCTTTGGAAATCCATCTCAAGGTTCAGACCATCAATGGGAGTCCACTCCCTTCTATCACTCCCAGGACTCCTCTTCTCAGTCTAAGGGTCTCAGGCAACCATTCTGAGCAGACTTCACTATTTTATCATGGAGGAATCTCATGCCATGGTTGTCTTGGGCCTCCCCTGGTTGATCCAACACAACCCACAGATTGACTGAGGTGGAAACTCGATTTCAGCCTGGAGCCCATCTTGTTCCACGACCTGTTTACAAGACGCCCTCACGTCATGCACCAACCCCACCCAGTTGGACAAACCACTGGAGCTCACTCACGTGCCCCCTGAGTACCACGACCTCAAGGCTGTTTTCAGCAAATTTTTCTTCCTCCCCACCGGCCATACGACTGCACCATTGATCTGCTCCCAGGCACCTTTCCTCCCAAGGGCCGTCTATACTCAATGTCACCCAAAAAAACGCCAAGCCATGAATCGTAACATCACTGAATCCCTTGCGGCGGGGATCATTCGTCCTTCCCCTCTCCGGCGGGGGCCGGGTTCTTCTTCATGGGCAAAAAAGATCTCTCCCTTCTCCCTGCATAGATTATATTACATTATGAATGAGATCACTGTGAAGAACCGGGATCTCCTCACGCTAATGGCTACTGCCTTTGAGTTGTTCCAAGAAGCCATGATTTTCACCAAGGGGTTCTCTAACTTCTATCGCCATTTCATTCGAGGCTACAGCTCTATCGCTGCCCCCCTAACAGACCTAACCTCTCCCAAGGTCTGCTTTTGTTGGAACCAGGAATCTGAGAGGGCATCACTGAACTTCACGTCCGCTCCGATCCTCACCATCCCGGACCCGTCATGTAAGTTCATTGTGGAGGTCGACGCCTCCAGCACTGTAGTAGGAGGCATTCTCTCTCAGAGGTCCGCCCATCACAACAAACTGCACCCCTGCTCTTTTTTCTCCCATTGCTTACCTCCCACTGAAAGAAACTATGGCATCGGAGATCGTGAGGTCCTGGCGATCAACTGCATGGAGACACTGACTAGAGGGAACGGACACAGCATGAAAAGAGGTGTATCTTTACTAGTATACTCCCATATACACCACTGATTTTCGGAAGTATCTACAAGTACCACTGAGCGTATACATCAAATTCCACCAAGCTAGGATACTCCCGGATTGATACCAATTCGGATGCATCTCGCTGAGGAATCCTTCCATGGTACAGCCATTTGTTGCCATGGCAAATAATCCATTGAAGGATTTTGTCAGGAGACATTCACACCTCAAGCACAACTCTGCTCTTCCCTATTGTTTTTTTTATCTCAACATTGATTGGGTTGTTTTAAAAAAAAACACCTGGCATCTATTGGGACATTACCCAGTCACTACGTTTTATTTACCCCAACCCAAGCCCTCATAACTTAGTGACTTGATTGGTTATTGGGCAGGTATGTAAACCCTATCCACCCCCCACAGTACTTTACATCCCCCACATCATTTAAAAAATGACAATAGAATTGATTAAGAATTTTTATTAAAATCAAACAAAAACAAACATACAAGCAAAGTAAGAATAAGGGGGAAAACATAAAATATGGAAAAATGAATAAATGTGCATTTATGAAGGCGCAATTAAATTAAAAGCAATACAACAAACATGCACCAGTGCTTGTTAACATCCAAACTAAATGTCCTTCTAGCTCGGTCTCATTTGGGCACATGGCACGCAATGGCTTCTTTCTCATAGGACATCAGCTCCAGCGTTGCAGTCTGCCACATTTCTCTCTCTACAACTGTGTGAACGACCCTACAACTGGACTTCAGCAACTGCAAAACACACCATACATTAACCCCTAAAAACACTCAGAAAAGTGCCAAACTTAATATATAGATGAATTTGTACACTTAGTTATCTTTGTCTGTTTTTAGCCCCTGTCTTAATGGAGTCTCTTAGCTGAGACTTTCCTGGCCGAGACAGAGTATTTCCTCTGCAATGTGTAACATGCTGAATACAAAAAAAATCAGATAAGTGACAGAAACAATTCAAATTATTAGAGGGACAAAAATAAAGGGACATGAAAATAATTACGATAACAATTTCTGATTACCCTTTATACACTCAGGGTCTGCATCTGCAAAAGTCATCTTTAATTCCTCCAGCAGATATGTCATCACCGCCTGATCATGAAGTAAACTTATTCTGTGTGGGAAAAGAGTCGTGTCATTAATTACATATAAAATGATTATGTAAAACCCCATACATAGCATGTAAAGAAACAACATTCTTACTCAGTTGGGTTTTGTCGGTTGTTTTCTAAATTATGGAGGCTCCTTACAGCTTCCAGTAATGTTGAATTAAAAACGCTTTAATAGATAAATTTGTAAACAACATTGTATAATTTGGACATGGAAAACTGTTAAATATGCTGGACACCTAYAACAATGCAAGTAACAAAAAGTTGATGTGTAGCCAAGTGCTTAGTCTAACTTGGCAAGGTATAAATTACTACTGTATTGTTAAGCTAATATAAAGGTCAACTTACCGCAGTGCCTGTGTTATGCGCGCTCTTAACTCTTCTATTCACATGGCTCGACTCTTCCTGTGGTCTTCGCTCATCAAACTTGCGCTTAAATGCATAAAGACACTGGATAGCCTCTTTGAGAAGAGCAGTGTGTGCAGCTTGCTTCTCCTTCAAACTCTCAAGCTGAAGAGACAAAGACACACCATGGCCAATCCCCCCACCCAGATATGATAAGAAGGACAGCACCTCTTTCTGCTAGTCATTAACATACAAAAGGGCCTTTACACCTCACAGCCATCATCACCTCTCACTGCTAGCTGTGAGGATTCCTAGAAAGTTTCAGAAAATTCTTTAGAAAGATTCCTGTATACATCCACATACATAAGGCATCTACTCATTTCACAAAATTTCCTTTGCATTCTACATTTCCAAGCACTCAGCCTTAGACATCTGGCAAACTTAAAGTTTAGCAGGGATTTCCCATACCATATTTGTCTGGATACAGCTCTTTTCATGCAGTGGGAGGTTCCATTCCTGGTCTGGACCGACCACAAAAACCCTGAGTACCTACGAGGCGCCAAGAGGCTCAACTCACGCCAGACACGTTGGTCGCTATTCAGATAGGGGTACCATGATTTGCGTCCTGTCTGCACTTTTTCCCACGCTGTCACTAGTGACATGTGCCTTTGCTTTTCCGACCTGTCAGGTTTCTTCTCCCACCATCCTGTTTCTGCCCCTTCTGAGCACGTTTTTCCTATCCTCCGCTGATCCACCTAAGCAATTTAAACACGCGCTGCGCGTTGCTTCAATAGCTGGATTATCTTGTGTATTTTTTACCTCGATTCTCTCGCGTTTTATTTCTATGATTTCACGTTGCCAAGTTCGTTTGTTCATTTTCTCGTCTCTTGCTTTTCGATTTGGATTGCCACTTCGCTGCTTGATTTCCCTGTTACTGTGATTTAACACTTTCTTTGGCTGAGACACTGTGTTGACTGAACTCCCGGTATTGACCCACGCTTTCGTCCATCATTGTCATACGTCTTCTGCACTTGGATTCACCTCGTTCCGCTCCGCCTCGTGACAAAAAGTGACAAAAAGACTGAAGACATGGGGGTATTTACTAAGCATCTCAGAATCACTCCTAGAAATCGGGCTCAAAGTTAATTTAGGGCTGAAAATATTCCTAGCTTAGAGTAGAACATCTGAAAATCACAGTCCAAAATTACATCACTCTGAGAATTTTTGACCACTTAGGAGTGATTTCCTACTCTGAGATGCTTAGTAAATACAGGCCCAGTGTTGATTCTTATAAAAACCTAATTTCACCTTTCACAGTGAGTACACATGTTTAATATGGCTGCACAGATGCATAAAGCATTTTACCATTTTAGTCTATACTTCCTGAGAGGTTAAAATGGCAGAGACATTAAGTGGGATGTGTCTGTTATCTGTGAACAATACACATTTAGACTTCAGGTTGTACAGTTGGTACTGGTTATGCCAAAAGCAGATTAATACCTAGAAGTCATTTTAAGGTTGATTCTCAAAATTCATGGATTTTCAAGTGATATTAGTTTATTATAAGAAAACAACTGTGACAAAAATGATGATTTCCAATGTGCTGTGGAAGTTACATACAGATAAAAGGCTCTAATGAGGACCTGTGTTTAGAACTACGGATAATCTGTTCTGTAATGCATGGAGATCGTTTCTTCATGGCTATTGTTTATGGGTATTTTTATTTATTTATGGATATTATTTGATTTGTCTGTAACAAGTGTTATTTACAAATGATGTAATAGATTTACCCATATAGATCTTTAACAGAGATGATCTGTATGTCTGCATCCAGCTTTACTCTGCTCTGTTATGAAGTTTACTATATAATCATCTGGCAGAATTCTGATGATACGTGAGGGGAATAAATTAACATTTATAAGCAAATTCACTGACAGTGCACCCTAACACGTCCATCTTTTAGTCACCGTGATTTGGCTTAATTGGAGTTTATGTAAAGTTATGTGCTTTGCATATAGTAATTTCCCTAAAGGAAGATACATGTGTGAGTAAGGTTATCACTAAATGGAAAAAAAAAAAATTAAAAACTGAAGATCACAAACAAAAAAACATAACATTGATGGTTTAACTTCCAATTTTAGCTCAATGCTAATACAACAATCAAGATATTAACTTAAATAAAAATGAGTCTGGTGGTGTGGCAGATTCTCCTCAGGATTTATCTGAAGGGTGTTAAATACAGTACATGCAGGAAGGACCATGTTACTGTGAAAAGGTTTAATGTAGGTAGTAATGTTAAACACCAACCTGATTAACATAGAGCTATCACTTTACTGTAAAATTATATGCAAGATGGCAGTGTGGTGATGTCACAAGCAGTGAGTTTTAATTTTCAATTGTCTTTCCAGTCCATCCTATTACTCAACGTAAGCTTTCTGGACAGTAAACTGGACTACTACAGACTGCTCTAGAGACTGCTGTCTCTTTATTTTCATTAGGACGTGACTCAGTGACAGAGTTTTGTATGGCACCATTCACTGCACGTGCTAGCCTCATTCCATGCTGACTGAATGCAGCCCGTTGCTGTGGTGGCTTGTGTGCTTGCATCAGCACAGAGTGGTGCAAGAACTAGTTTCTAGTTACGGCACATCGTAGAGGAGACGCACTGGTGGAGTTTATCACTGTTAAATGCAGACCATTTTATTTATCATGTGAATTCACCCGTCGCAGTATACATTCCTTCCTGCACTAAGACTAAGGAGACTCTTTGTAAACCGTACGGGCGATAAGTAACCTACAAAAACATCACCTGAATGGGCTGCTTATTGTCAGATTGTTGAGATTTTAACCATGCAAATCACAAGTCAGTGATCCTTGAATTCCATCAGAACTGCAATGAATGGAGAGAATGAGTTGGATCTTCTTTTTCATTGTATTTCGCACAGAGCCCCACCCCATCTTGGCTAGCCTCTTCTATGCTAATTCTAGCATACAGATCATTTATCAGGTGGATCAATCTGGTTCTGATAAATAGAAACTCAGTTGGATGACTGAGCAGAATCACTGGAAGACACTGGAATCTATAAACTCTACAAAACCTTCACATTTCAGGTATGTTTCAGTACTTTACCAAACTAATTCAGTTATTTCCTTAATATGGGAAATGTTTTATTTAGCTTGTGCCATATGTTAATTTAATTATGTGGCATAATTAATTTGTTTAGTGTATTTGTGTAGTTTAGCAAAGATAAAAAAAAGACTGGATTACGTTTTTAGAAACACAAACTACAGCATATAGATGTGATTCACTGATACATTTACATTAGAAAATCTAATGCTGTGTGATTTCTATTTTTCATGTTGTATTTGTTTATTTGCGGTTTAAAACACAAAATTCATTAAAGTTAAGGAAATAAATTAAATAAAGAAAACTAATGAACTGACTATAAATCTATAAGGAATACTCTAAGAGACTGAAAAGTCTGTAATGTAAAAAGAACATTATTGCTGAGTATTAAAAAACAATAAAAGTAAACTGATGTTAGATAAACATTTTCCACCAGCAGAGCTGTGAGTTTTAAATTGTCTTAATAACCATAAATGATCAGCTGTAAACATTTACTAAACACAGGACATGGAGTAGTTTTACGCTGCACTTCCTCATTCTTCAACACATTTACACTGATCACTTTAATAAAATGATTATTAATTGGCTTAGCATGTTTAGGTTTTCTAATGTACGCTTAAAAATATTAGTAAAAAATAAAAATGTTTTGTAGCTACCCCAATATGTACAGTCATGTTCAAAAGTTAGTACCCCTCTTTTAATCCTGTATTTTTGTGTATTTTTTCTATCATTCTCTCATTTTTTATTTTACAAAATTGCTTCGGTTCAGTAAGTTTTGGGGCATTCATTTATGTGCAGCTCTCTTAAGGTCCCACTGCAGCATTTTCTTTTGGTTGAGGCTTGACTTTGACTAGGCCATTCCAAAAGTCTGATTATTTTCATTTTCAGTCATTCTGATGTAGGTCTACTGGTATGCTTCAGATCAGATAAGTTTTAACCTTCAGACAGATGGCCTTACATTTGACTCTTGAATACACTGATATAGAGATGAGTTCATTGTCGACTCAGGTCCCCAGGTCCTGTGGCTACAAAAACAAGCCTAACTCATCACCCTTCCCCCACTGTGCCTGTCAGTGGGTATGAGGTGTTTATGCTGAAATGAGGTGTTTATGCTGTGATGAGGCCTAAATGTTTTTTGCCAAACAACCCCTCTTTGGTGTCACGACACGCCAGATCTCGCCCACAACATAAGCACCCCCGCAAGCAGTCTAAAACACTCCTGTTCCAGCTCCGCGCCGCCTCTTGTTTTTTGCCGCCTCAGTCATGGCTCGAGCTCACCTGCTGCYGCTTTAGAGTAATCAGTCAGGTGTATTTAAGGCACTGCAGAACAACCACTTATTGCCAGATTATAGTGCCGTTCATGCCTTTATTCTCGCGTTTGTTTTGCCACAGTTTATCGGTTACGACCCCGCCTGGTCTATCGTTTTCGTCCCTGTCTTCGCGTCACGGATTTATTGCTATTTGGATTACCGGCTTTGAACCTCGCTCACGTTTTGACTACGATACTGCCTGCCCTTGGATTTATTGCTTCTGGATTTGTATTTATTGGATCTACTGGTTTTGAACTCTGCTTCCGACTTTGGCTACGAGACTGGATTAAGTGCACTGAAAGCTTTGACCTCACTAACGTAGAGTTGTGTGCTGCCTCCCTACACTTCCTGGTTCTCTCAGACCGAGATGCCCTCTACTGGCTGTAAGTGTCTCTTGGTAGATTATTCTCTCTGCCTCTCTCTGCTACTTGATCTACGTGTTTTCTCTCTAGTGACGCCCGTGACATTTGGTCTCCTTAGTATGTTGTTCCAGAAGCCTTGCAGTTTATTCAGATGGAGTTTTGCGAACCTCATTCATGCTTTCATGTTCTTTTTAGACTGAAGAGGTTTACCTGGCAACCATTTAAAACAAACCGTACTCATTCAGTCTTCTTCTAATCGTTCTGTCATGGTCTTTAACATTTAATATGCTCAGTGAGGTCTGTAGGGACTGTAGCTCTTGTTTTTTTTTTTTAGGTCTCTGTAAAATAAAAAATAAAACTTATATCCTCTCRGGGTCTTCACTCTTACCAAAGATTTATATGTGATTGGGGTGTGATTTTATGTCTTGCACTTATATTAAAACTGAGAGCCCATGCTGGACTGATGGCATGCCGCTCTCTTACACTCTCAATCATGCTGACTTATAATGAGTTTACCTTTGTCTTGGCTTGCTGAGTGCTGTCTTTGTCTTCGGGCCTGATACCTTTACCGGTGCTACCTATTGATCGCACAAAGTGCACAGGTAATAGGACCCTTAAATAGACACAAGTCAGGGATCTATCTGAACTGACCTGAACTATTGACTGTAGCCAAGTCCACAGAGAAACGGTCGTCAACATCATGCGAGGCCAGAACCGTCTTCCTAGTAGAGTGAAACTGTCCCCAGCCATCGGACGCAAGAGACACATGGGACATCCATGTGACGAAATCTCCAACCAGAAGCGGGGCACCAGGATGAGTCAGGCAGGTCCAGAGGGCAGACCATTTAATACTTTGTCTGTCAAACGTAGTATTTTAAAATCAGTGCAAAATTTCACAGGGAGCCAATGAAGTGTAGATAAGACAGGGGTGATGTGCTCGTATCTTCTGGTTCTAATGAGGATTCTCGCTGCTGCATTCTGTACTACCTGAAGCTTGTTTATACACCTAGTTGAACAACGAGACAGTAAGGCGTTACAATAGTCCAACCTAGAGGTGATAAAAGCATGAACTAGTTTTTCTGCATCGTTTAGTGACAATATATTCCTTAACTTGGCAATATTTCTGAGGTGGAAAAATGCTATCCTGGTGATATTGTCTACATGAGCTTCAAATGAAAGACTAGAATCAATAATCACACCAAGGTCATTTACTGTTGCACTAGATAGAACAGAAAGGCCATCTAAAGTTACAATGTGATCTAAAATCTTGCTTCTAGCTGCATGCGGTTCCTAAGACTAGAACCTCTGTCTTATCAGGATTAAGCAGAAGGAAGTTAGTTAAGCATCCAGTCTCTTATATCCTTTACACATTGCTCAACTTTAGCAAGCTGGTTTCTCTCATCTGGTTTTGCTGAGACATACTGTATAACTGTGTGTCGTCAGCATAACAGTGAAAATTAATATCATGTTTACGGATTATGTTGTCCAAAGGAAGCATGTAAAGGGAAAAAAGCAGTGGGCCTAAAACTGAACCTTGTGGGACACCAAACTCTACTAGAGAACATGCAGAATAATCACCATTTAGATCTACATATGATAACGATCAGTCAAATAGGATCTGAGCCAGGAGAGGGCAGTTCCCTTAATTCCTACTACCTTTTCTAATCTGTAAAGGAGAATACTATGATCAATGGTGTCAAAAGCTGCAMTGAGGTCSAGTAACACAWDYAYAGTKAYGCAACCCTGATCAGAGGCCCATAGGAGGTCGTTTACTACTTTAACGAGTGCTGTCTCCGTGCTGTGATGAGGCCTAAATCCTGACTGATAGAGTTTATGTATGTTATTTCTATGTAGATATGAGCATAGCTGTTCCGCAACTATTTTTTTCCAGAATCTTAGAGATAAAGCAGAGGTTTGAAATCGGCCTGTAATTGGACAGCTGACCAGGGTCGAGGTCAGACTTCTTAATTATTGGTTTAATAACTGCTAATTTAAAAGATGGTGTTTATTGGTATGTAGCAGTGTGTATTGATGTGCAGTGGTGTTCAGTAGCGTGTAGTGGTGTATAATGATGTTGAGTTGTGTATAGTAATGTGTAATGCATAGTTGTGATGCGTAGGTGTGTATCGTGATGTGTCGTGGTGTGTAGTGATGTCACACTTGCAGTTATATGTTTTTCTGGACTATTTTAATGTTACTAAAATGTTTTTAATAATATTCTTAATCAACAGATCAGTGATGGAACATCTATTTATACTCCTGTTTTACACAGGTGAGAGAGAAATGTGTGTGTGTATGTGTGTGTGTGTGTGTGTTTTGCCTTTAAGAAAATCACTTTACCTAATTTACGTGGAGACTCTTAATAGTTTTTATACTCCTGAACCGTTAGGTTTAATGTACCAAATTTATGTATCAAATAAAGTATCAAATTTATGTTATTGATACTCCACACATCCAGTCCTTCTAGTCACAGATCTTTTGAATTCCATTACAGTTCTGTGTGATTACTTTAAATAACCAACTATACCAACCATTCATACAAACATCTATTACCAATCTTGAAAAAAATTGAAGGTGAAATGATGTCCTTYCTGATGATTTTTGCTATAAGTAGTGTTTCTTGTTTTCCAATAAGAAACAAATGAATAAATCATACTGACAAATAAAAATCTCTCCTTCCCAGCTGGCGTCCCTCTCGTCCTCTCCCTCCCTCGTAAGTACTATCTGATCCAGCAGGGAATGACCTGGAGTGATGCTCAGACGTACTGTCGAGCTCACCATGTCGACCTGGCCATCACTGAAAATAATGACGACTTGGTTCAACTTCAGAATGAAATACAGAAACAACAGTTCAGTGCCAGCGCTTGGATTGGACTGTACAATGACATTAACAGCTGGCGCTGGTCTATGGGAAATGAGCCACTGGGAAGTGTGACACTGTGGAGTTCAGGAGCGCCCAACAACTGGGATGGACATTGCGAGTGTGTTTTTACATGGTCTTATAATTGGGTTGATTGGACTTGTTCTGACCCAACTCCTTTTGTGTGCTTTGATGGTAGGGAACAGCATTTGCTTTATCATAAATAAAGTTTGTTTTGGTCACAGTGTGTAGGTATTAATACAAAGAAATCACATTCTGTAAGGTTGAGTTTGTTACGCCTTGTTTACACAAATACTTATCTTATAAACATGAATAGTGTAATCCTGAAAAACGGGTTCGGTTAGACACCATTCTTTGGGTTCTCTGCATCGAAGAGTTTTTAAGATGCTCATCTTTATTACAGGACATCTTACAAGCCTGCTTCTACACACTGTTAAAAACAAACTGGTCATTTTGTTGTTGTTTTTCTTACAGAAACGAAAACTGGCAATGAGCGTTACATTTTCATCAATAACTCAGTAACATGGTCAGATGCCCAAGCTTATTGCAGACGGTATCATACAGATCTGGCCAGTGCTAGAAATGCATCTGAAAACACAGTTATCAAAAGCTTCACACCTTTCGGGGTTTGGATTGGTCTGTACAGAGATGGCTGGAAGTGGGTCGACAAAACGAACTTCTCTACTATCAGCTGGATGCCTGGAACACCTAATAATCTCATGGGGAATGAAAACTGTGGTTATTTCTATAACGGTCAGGCTGGTGACGCACAGTGCACAGACATAAAGCCTTTCTTCTGTTACAGAGGTGAGTTAAAGATTCTTTCAGTCCTGACGATAAAAAAACTGCTTTTAGAATGTAAGCTTGTGTGTTCATGTTTCAGTTTGTTTATGTCTAAACGTTTCTAAATTCAGTAACCACAGGACAACAACAGATCATGAGGGTGAAGGTGCAGTCTGACCAGGATGTGAACAATCCTGTGGTCGAGGCGGCCATCTTAGAGCAGGTGAGTCTCTTCCTCCTCAGGTGTCCACTTATAATGTACATACTTATTATTATTACTGCAGCCTGACTGAGCTCTGTCACTTACACACTGTACTCTAACCTAGTAGATCCCCCTCTTTTTTTTTTTTAGATCAGGCAGAAACTAAAGGATCAGGGAATGTCAGAGAACATCACAGTGACATGGAGMGTGCAACCAGATGGAAATGTGTTTCACAAGGAGAAAGAAGAACGTTAATTCTTTATTTCTGTCTCAAATAAAAAGACACTATTTTATTGTGAGTAATATGGTCAGTCTGGGCAGGGGTGGAGAAGGTTATGATGAATTATACCTACGTGAAACAATTAAGTAAACAATGTCAGCATCATACTCAAAAGTGGAAGAATCCAACCAAAGAAAACATTTTTTTGAAAAAAAGTTAAGTTTACTATTTGTAGTCAGGTATTATGTAGAGCAAAAAATAGTTTTGGAGGATCCTCGCTTTTTAAAAGATGTAATTTAATTAATGGATATGCTTCAGTAATGCTATAAAGATTCCTAATGAAATACTCAGAATTAAAAATGATTTAATAAATTCTATAATTTCTGTAAAATGCCATTAATAATGCATAAGTAAAATATAAATACAGTAAAATAACATTGCAGTATGATCAGAAAGTAAAATTTATGTAATTTCCTCCCCTCTGAAAGCTGGAAAGTTTAATTAGATATAGTTCATTATTAAATGGATTTTATTTATTTATCTTTCAGTTTTTCAGAAATAAGAAGGTCATATTCCTATTTGTAATTTTGTTCTCTAGAAGGTCACTTTGTTTTACTTTAAATGTAGATAATCAACTGAGGTCTTTTGGGTCTTTAAATCTTTAATTTTGAAGATAAGGTCATATTGTAGCTAACATACAGTATGTAGCTAACAATGAAAGTCTCTCCTGTTTCCTCCTGAGCTCTGCGTGTGTCTGATCCACTATGTTCATCCTTTTACTCACTCAACTCTAAAATCCTGAAAAAGTCTGTAAAAGTGCCCTAAACTGTTTTGCATTGTAAACAAWATCTACATTTACAAAGGGAATTTATTGTAGTAACATTGAAATTATACCAATATGTAAAAGCTACACATTTTCTGTAGGGAAAAATAAAATGACAGTCCTAATTAAATACTTTGAGCCATGAAGTATTTTACTAAATTATATAAATATACATCTGTCTAGAAGATAATATTGAGGTCATGATTGCCCCAGGGGAAGATAATTTCTTTATACGGTATAAAATAGTAATTTTTTTTGTTGGATTTTTTTATTTAGTCGTGTCCAATTTCTCCCTGTTACTAGGGGGCTCCCACACAGGCTACTACTAGCACTTAGTCGGAAGAGCCGAGGACTATCACGTTTCCTCCGAACTACGTGATCCCTGCCGACCGCATTTTTCACGAACTGCTCACTCACAGAAATTGGGGGGGAAATAATACACTCAGAGGACAGACCTCTGCTTGTGTGAGCTTGTGTGAGGGGTGTCACACACAGACACCCCTAATGGCTGTAGCATCATGATTAATGTGGGACCACTAAGTACCTCTCATCCCTCCCCTCTGAGGGAGCTCAGTCAATCTTCGGCTGCGAGAGTTTACAGCATCATAACGTGAGCACTTTACCACTGTGCCACTCGGAGGCAAGATTAAACTCAAAAAGCTTGGTAAATCAGGCACAGCTGGCTAAGTTGGATATCCACATGTAAAAAGTCAGGCCTATGAGTATTTGCACAATGACATTGATTTTCATTTTGTTGCTGTATGACACCACAATGGATTTAAATGTGAAAAAATTGATGATGTGATTGATGAGCAGACTGCAGCTTTAATTTAAAGGGATTATTTAATAATTGTCAGGTGACGCAGAAAAATGAAGAGAGTAAGAGGAGGAGCAGAACCCAAGTGCAGATTTACCTCACCAAAGGGGCGTGGCTCAGACGCGGTTTTGGACGAGGAAGGTGTGGCATGCTGGGCGTAGAGCACTTCCGTGTTCATGACCCCTGTCAGCCAGTGCCATGGGTCGGAAAACCAGTTAAATCAGTCAGTGATGCGTGAGACAAAAAAGGGAGCAAGCAGAGATGTTGTCATGTGCCAGTGCGAGAGTTCAAAGCCAGTGAGTCAGTCAGCGATGCGAAAAATCCAAAGGGACAGCAAGCAGAGACGTAAATGTGAACCGAAGCGAGAGACCAAAACCAGCAGGGAAACAAACAGCGAACAAGATCTAAAAATGAGAGGCTAGAAGCAAATACCGAGAAGAAGCGAGGTCGAGAACAGAAGCAAGTAACAAGAAAAAAGAAACGCGAGAAAACTGGGCTCTGAAGGCACGCAATAATCTGGCAGCAAGACAGCGCTCTGCGCTTCCTCAAATGCCGGGTGAAATTAGTTGTGAATGGGATGCCGGTGTGTAAAGGGGCGGGCCATGTGAGAAAGCATGACAGCCAGGAGGAAAACATGAGCACATGAGAGAGAAGGCATGACAGCGTGGGAAAAAAAGGAGAAATGAATGACGGCGGTTAGTGACAGGAACGTGACAATAATTATTTACCAGTCTAAAACACATTTTGCTAAACACCAGTTGTCGGCTTTAGACACATCATTCTGACAAACACCCGCATGATGAAAATAATTCCAGGACAAAAGAAATACATTTTTGTTTGTAGTTTATTTAGAAGATAGGTCACTGATGGGCATAAATAACTCACTCTTACAACCTATCCATTACCTACTCATTTACATAGTGCAGAGAAAATGTGCAGGATTGAGTGGAGAGGTTCCCTTTCAAAAGCTCGCGTTAGGAGTGCACATGACAGTACCCCACTGTCCAAGACTGGCACCCGACGGTCCTGGGGTGGAAGATACCATGGGGGAAGTAGTGAAGGTTTTGAGTTGGGACATGTGGAATACCGGGGTGTCCAGAGAGGAGGGAGAATGTCGGTTTTGACAATGTCGGGCACATAGAATCGACCAGGCGGCGCACCTGCCGGCTCGGTCTCCGCAGTCTGTGCCTGGCGAACCCTCATTTCTATTTCCCAACGGAGTGTTGCGAGTATCTTGATGGGTGGTAGGACAGGTGCGGGGTCTGTCCGGGGGACATCTTCCTCATGCTGTCATGAGAGGGCATCGGCGGTATGACAGGTGGAAATTGTAGTTTTCGAAAAACAGTGCCCAGCGTGCCTGTTGGGGGTTGAGCTATTTTAATGTGCGGATAGTGATGAGGTTCTGAAGGGCACCACGATGAGTCAGGCAGGTCCAGAGGGCAGAGAGAGTCTGGATCAATGGCAGCTTAGGAAAAGTGAGTTTTGAATGGGATGGCACAGATGGGAAATGCAGTGTTTTTCTAACCGCGTTGGATCTTGTGTTTGAGTTCAATTCCACCAGATATTCCACAGACCGACTGCGCGTTGCGCTTCTCGTCTCGTTGCTATCCGGGCAGGCAGCTGAGTGGGCCACGGCGGTTCTCCGATCAGATTCAGATACTGCTTATTCATATGGAGAATTCACTCATCAACTAAAGCTCACATTCGAACATCCTGCTGCTGAGGTGGAGACCGACATGAAATTGTATCATCTGCGGCAGGGAGGGTCGTACGTGAGCCGATACACAGCGGATTTCCACACTCTCGCTGTACAGACCACCTAGGGAGACGCTACCCTCCGGACGGCCTACTACAAGGGACTGGCTTCACGTATTAAGGATGAACTCGCCGAACGGGAGCTTCCAACCACGCTGGAGGGACTAATCCAATTTGCCCTCCGGATTGACCAGCGCCTGCTCTCCCGTCCAAGGCCAGCCCCCCGGACCCTGTCGCCCATCACGCCATCTTTCTCTCACTCCACGCCTCGACCACCAGCTTTCAACATCACCGCCTTGGCGATCTCCACCTCCCGCCGTGGTTGACACAGGAACCGGGGAACCCATGCAATTAGGACGCGCCACCTTGAACACAGCAGAGCGAGAACGACGCTTCAGGGAGGGACTCTGCGCCTATTGTGGGTCGGCGGCGCATCATAGAGCCATATGCCCTCTTCGTCCGGGAAACGGCCAGGCCCGGTGAACCCTAGGTCGATGGGTCTTCGTCTACCTGGACAATATTCTCATCTAGTCCAGCTCCGTCAATGAACACATCCAGCATGTCAGAGCGGTACTTAAGAGATTGCTCGCCCATCAATTGTACTGTAAGTTGGAGAAGTGCGCTTTTCACAAGCGCTCCACCACGTTCCTGGGTTTTGTCATCTTGCCCCAGGGTGTGGCCATGGACCCGCAGAAGCTAGAAGTTGTGCGTCATTGGCCCCTACTCAAGACACTTAAGCAACTTCAAAGGTTTCTCGGGTTTGCGAATTTCTATCGTCGCTTTATCCGGGACTACAGTACAGTTGCAGCTCCCTTAACCGCCCTGACCCGACCATCTTCTCATCACTTTCACCTTAACTCTGCTGCCATCTCTGCATTTCATGAACTCTGCCACCGATTCACCACTGCTCTGATTCTCCTTCACCCCGATGCCACCAAACCATTCGTTGTGGACGTGGATGCTTCGGACATGGGCGCCAGGGCGGTTCTCTCCCAGATCCAGATCAGAAGCTACACCCTTGTAGCTTCTTCTCCCAAAAATTTGATCCCACTCAGCAGCGATATGGAGTAGGGGACCGTGGGCTTTGGAGGAATGGCAACACTGGCTCCAGGGCGCCGGAGAGCCGTTCATCGTCTGGACCGATCACCAAAATCTAATCACTATCCGGAGTTTGAAACAGCTTAATCCAAGACAGGCGCAGTGGGCACTGTTCTTTGAAAAATATAATTATTTCTATCTGTCTTACCGTCTGGGGTCGAAGAACACCAAGGCCGATGCCCTCTCCCGACAACATGAGGAAGACGCCCCCTGGGTGGACCCCGTGCATGTTCTCCCACCATTCACAATCATCGCACCACTCTGTTGGGATTTGGACACGAGGGTCCACCAGGCACAGGCCACGGAGACCGAACCGGCAGGTGTGCCACCTGGACGACTCTACGTCCCCCACACCCTAAGAAGCGAGGTCATCCAATGGGGCCACTCCACTCCGTTCTCCGGCCACCYGGGCATGGGGCGCACTCAAACATTCATAGAGCGCGCCTTTTGGTGGCGCTCAATGACGAAGGACATCAAAGAGTTCGTCCAGGCGTGCCCAGTGTGCGCCAGGGTGAAGAACACCAACCAACCAACAGCCGGGGAGCTCCAACCACTCCCCGTCCTTCGTCGGCCCTGGATGCACATTGCCCTCGACTTCATCAYGGGCCTGCCAGTCGCCGAGGGAAAAAACACCATTCTGACCATCGTAGATCGGTTCTCCAAAGCTGTGCATCTGGTGGCCCTCCCCGGATTCCCGTCAGCTAAAAGGACAGCCGAGCTGATTTTAGAACACGTAGTCCGTCTGCATGGGTTCCCCAAGGACATCATTTCGGACAGGGGGCCTCAGTTCACAGCACGGTTCTGGAAGGCCTTCTGCCGTCTGATCAATTCCACCTGCAGTTTGTCATTTGGATACCATCCTCAAACTAATGGTCAGACAGAACGGACCAACCAACAACTGGAGCGCTACCTGAGGTGCTTCGTCGCCGATCGTCAGCGCTCCTGGGCCCGCTATCTCATTTGGGCAGAACTTTCACATAATCTCCACGTCTCCTCTGCCACCAACCTAAGCCCATTTGAGATATGCCACGGTTTCCAGCCTCCGATGTTCAAACACCAAGGAGGTCGATGAACCGTCGGCCCAACAGTTGGTCTGAAGGTGTCGACGGCTATGGAGTCAAGCCAACACTGCCATTCACCGTGCCAACCACCGCTACACCACGCAACATCGCTGTCGACACCCTCCGGGACGGTTGTATAATGGAGGTGACAAAGTATGGCTGTCTACAAGAAACCTGCACCTCCATACAGAATCCTATCACCCAGGTTCATTGGTCCATACCGCATCACCCTCCGTATCAATCTAGCTGCCTGCGGCGCTCCGGATCCATCCGGTATTCCACACCTCCCAGCTCAAACCCTTCATGACTTCACCAATGATTCCACCCACCCACCCTGCTCCTCCTCCCTATCATTGAGGGTGGTCCCGCCTACAGCGTTCGCCGGATCCTTGACTCACGTCCTCGGGGCAGAATGCTCCAGTACCTGGTGGATTGGGAAGGTTACGGTCCCGAGGAGCAATCTTGAATTCCGGCTCTCCAATGCCACACTGTGGGTGTGACTGGATGTCCTTTCAGACAAAAAGTGACCTGAGTCACTCCTTTTCACTCCTATTTATAACCAGCGCCCAACATTCATTCAAATTAAATTAACAAATATTATAAGTAAACAATAGCCCACGTTTAGAAAAGCATTTTTATTTAGACTATAAAAAATAATCCTGCATCTATTTTTAGGTGTGCCAGTTGCCACTGTTCTTATACAGCTTGTGAACTATACAGATCGTCTGTCTAAACAACACTCACTCACTCTGCGTTCACACCGAACACAGCGAGAGCGTCAAATTTCGCTCTCGCCGCTCTGACGTAGACCGAATACCTTTCTTGTATTAAAAGGGACTGCAAAACAATCGAGCTTGTTGATCTTATGGAGACCAAAATGTGGAAGAAAACAATAAATTGATTGATAGAAAGAACTGTATTGTAGAAATAAACGAATTATAAGGCATTTGTATGGTGTGGATTCATTGTGAATTGCTAATCTAATTTAATATATTTTATTATTATATTTCTTCTTATTATTATAACATTAGAATCATTTACCCAACTTTGTCTTTAATTAAAATAACATTAATAATTATTAAACACCTGCTACCGCAATAATCAATAACCTCTCCTCCATTTTGGGAACTAATGTAGCTGGAACCAAAGTTACAGGACTGCGTTCTTTGGAATCCTCTAAGCGGAGGACCTCGACTTCTAATTGGTTGCTGCTCAACCGTGTCAGAGCTCATTACCATAAAGTTGAGCTGATTTCAACTCTCTTCGTTGCTCTCGCCACACCGCGCCGCCCTTCGCCGCCGGCTCACATTGAAAATGAATGTTTCTGGTGCTTCGACACTCTCGCTGCGTTCGGTGTGAACACACGGTCACTTATGGTCTATACCCCTTTATCCTGTATTCAGGGTGGTGGGGACCTGGAGCCTATCCCAGGAGACTTGGGGCACGAAGCGGGATAAACCCTGGACAGGATGCCAATCTATCACAGGGCACACACACACTTACACTCACTCATTCACACACTGCGAGCAATTTGGGAATGCTGTTCAGCCTAAACTGCAGGTCTTTGGCCTGTGGGAGGAAATCGGAGAACATGCGAACTCCATGAACTCAGAGTGTGGGGGAAATCGAGCCTGGCCAGGAAGGCGCCAGAGCTAACAGAGCTAACCACACAACGTGTGTAAGGAAAATTGCCTATTAATTAACTTTAACCACAATAGTTGACATTTATGCACAAATATAACAAACATTATTGTAAATGAAGAAAAACTTACAAGCGATGCTGTTGCAATGTTAAAGATTACAGAGATGCACGGAGTTATTGCTGCCCGCATGTAGCACTTTCTCGTTTTTTCTGAATCACATGATCACCTGAAATTGCGGTTTAACTTATCGCTAAACTTGCGACTAGATGGGGCTGTAAACCATTAATAAAGTCAATAGGAAAATTACTGCCATTAATAAATTGTACTTAATAAACAATTAAAACCCTTATCAAATTAAACACTAAGCATGAAATCTGTTCAAATTGAACTTGTTCCATCACAGAAGGTGTGTTCAAACCTTTGGTCTGTACTGTATATAAAATCTTTTTGCACCCCCTCTTTGTCTCCATCTCTCATGACATAATGCACAGACCGAATTGGGAAGGTGGTGTAGAAGTGCTATGTGAGAAAAGTCTGGAGGGATGTGAGCACATGTGCAAAGATTTCAGACACGTCAGCTGTAGGGCCAGAGTGAGGAGGAGAGTGAAGAGGAGAGTGAAGAGGAGAGTGAGGAGGAGAGTGAGGAGGAGAGTGAAGAGGAGAGTGAGGAGGAGAGGGGGGAGGAGAGGGAGGAGGAGAGGGAGGCTGATTCAGTTAGGAGTAGATTCATGATACCAGAGCCTCACAGAGAGGGAGGAGAGAGGGAGGGAGAATATCTGTGTGTGTGTGTGTGTGTGTGTGTGTGTGTGTGTGTGTGTGTTTTGAATGGCAGTTTATATACAGTGCATCTCCAAAAAAAAAATCTTTTGCATTGTTTTCATTTTAATGAGTAGAGTATTGAGAGCATAAACAACCCTACTACATATTAGAAGTTGGACATTTCCATTTTGTTTTGAGACTTTTCAAATACATTTTCAATTTCATGAGCTGTAAGCTATCATCATTGAAATGAAAACAACAAAAAAACTATTTCACTTTTATATATTTTTAATTTTAACCGATTCTGAATTGTAGAAATGCCTGGACTGTTTTTTGTTTGTTTGTTTATTTGTTTATTTTTTCAGTTAAACTCAAATAGATTTAACTTCAGCTAATTAAGGCACTAACTTTATGCCACTCGCAGTTTGTAATTTGCTGCGCGACTTTTCCAGTCAAATTATCCTCTGGATCCAAAACCGAAACAGGAGAGTTTACAGCCACAAGGAGAAGAATCGCTCTTAATACTACTCATGTCGGGTTTGAAATGACTGGCAATGTGGCACAGACCACAGCGGATCAGGGATCATGATTAACTACGAGGTTACGCAACACAGTGCAGCCCTGTGAGAAGATGAGTCGGGAAAGATGTGTCTGATGAGACCGCTTGCCTTTTTGCAGCGAACTGGCGGAGGAGAATGAGATACACTCTGAGTACCGTGTGTGTGTGTGTGTGTGTGTGTGTGTGTGTGTGTGTGTGTGTGTGTGTGTGTGTGTGTGTGTGTGTGTGTACATGCTGAATACAGGGGTAGCTCATTGGTTAAGACATTAATCTATGGTTTGAAGGTTCAAATCCCATGACCACCAAGTTGTCCTTGTTGGGCCCTTCAGCGAGGCCCTTAACCCCCAACTGCTCAGATGTATAATGAGATAAAAACGTAAGTCGCTCTGGATAAGGGCGTCGGCCAAATGACGAAATGTAAAGCATGATCCTTAAGATGCGATAAGTGAAGAATAAAGACAATGAGTTTTATTCAGATTAACATAAAAATACAGGTTTATATAGAAAGTTATTACAGCTATATTCAGATCTACACAGACGCATCAAAGAGCTCAGTGACTGAAGTCAGAGTGAGCAGAAGCGGCAGTGAGAGTCTACAGTTACACAGGGGACAGGCTCACGATCCAGTTCACACGCCAGTAAAGTCTGTAAAGTGCAATTGTTTATTCACTAACCAGTTTACACCACAGCCATTCTAACAGTAGAGAGCGGAAGTTTTAATAGAAATGCAGCAAATACATTTTACTAACAGGACTAAATGTTTGTGGGTAATGGGCTGTGACTCAAACAGTTAAGGCTCTGGTTGTCAGGCCAGCCCCGCCCTTCTGCCCTCAACTGTATCTGCAGGGGGCGCTGTATCCTGGCTCACCCCATGCTCTGACCCCAGCTGTTTAACTGGGATTAAAAAAAAACAAAAAAACACCCACACACACAATTCTGTGATCAAACATGCACAATCTAATCTAATCTAATCAGCACATACTGGGAGAAAGGGGAGTGAAATGTCAGGAAAGGTTGCAAAAGAAAACATAATAATTAATCGGAGAGAGAATCACAGATGAGAAATGGAGAACGTAGATCAGATAAAGATGAAGTTTTGTCTTAAAACGACTCCGGTGCGTTAAAATTCTATCTAGAGATCATTTTTATCTTAGTAATTTCTAAGATTCTGTTATAATCGTCTTGCAGGTTTTTTTTTTTTTTTTAACAACACTACATGACTGATGATCTGTAAATGCTATGCCATGTTTATTGTCTATATCTTTGCTATGGGAGGTTGAGAATTTCCTTTGTGATCAATAAAGTATCTATCTATCTATCTATCTATCTATCTATCTATCTATCTATCTATCTATCTATCTATCTATCAATTTACGTCTCCTTTATTTTTAGTCACTTGTCTTTCATTTTTATTTAGGTATCTTCTATTCCTTTATGTTCAGATTTTCACKCTGACCAGTTGGTGGCGGTGGTGCACCGGTGCGTTATTCAACAACTCCTAATAAACGCCACGAAGAAGAAGGAAGACAAGAACGGGAGACAAACGACGAGAGAAAAAGACGAAGAAGAAGAAGAAGAATAACAACGCGCTGATGCTGGCGTTTATCCTCGCGCGTTTATCATCACATTAACGCGTTTATTTATCTTAGAGTTTTACACTTACTGAGATGAATAATAATTAAAGCGGGCTGGTGTGTGTGTGTGTGTATAAACCCTGAGGTGAGTTATCCGCTGGTGTGTTTAGTGTTAAAGACCCGGTGCTGTTGATAAATATATTATATGAGTAAATACACCTGAGATTTTAGAGCTCTTAAATAATATAGTGTGCGCGCGCGTGTGTGTGTGTATGTGTATGTATGCGTGTGTATGTATGTATGTGTGTGTGTGTGTGTGTATATATATATGTGTGTGTGTGTATATATATATATGTGTGTGTGTGTGTATATATATATATGTGTGTGTATGTATGTATGTATGCGTGTGTGTGTCTGTATGTACGTATGTGTGTGTGTGTCTGTATGTATGTATGCGTGTATATGTATGCGTTTGTGTGTGTGTGTGTGTGTGTGTGTGAGAGAGAGAGGGGCAGAGAGAGTTTGTGTGTATGTGAGAGAGTATGTGTGTGCGTGTGTGAGAGAGAGTATGTGTGTATGTGAGAGTGTGTGTGTGTGTGGAGGACAGTATTCATATGTGATTAATAACTGCACCTGACTTCCCTGATGTGCTCCAGTGTATAAATGACTCTGTGTGTATAAGAGAACACAGACATGCAAATTATTTGTGTGTTTATTTACAGTCCTGTGTGTTTATTTACAGTCTGGTAAGTTTTTGTTAAGTTCCAATGACCTTTGAGGCACTGGAGCTGTTCATGCTGTCCAGCTAGTACAGGAGGAGTGCAGTGATCACAGCAGTGCTTTTCACGCTTTCCCTCGTTAGATAAATTTGATCCGGGTCACCCCATCAGTACCTCATGAATGAGAGTGAGGTCTGCTTGTATTGGAAATCGTCTCTTTTCCAGAGCTGTATATGAAACAGAATTTTAATATGGCCTCATGGTTGACTTACTTCTCTGGTATAAAGGTTTATGAACATTACTCTTATTTCCTTTTCAATAGATATCAACAACAAGATTATTACTCTTGTTATGAATCTGTGCTTAGACGGGGTGTGATGAGTTCAGCGGGAGACAGACAGCACTTCTCCAGGAATTCTCAGGCTCCTGCTCCCTCACAGGTAACACTTTTCAATTCTGTTTATACAGCGGTTATAACAGTGGTCATTGTTGCACAGCATCTTTGCAGAAGCAAATGCAAATGATCAGAATGTCTTTAAAATGTGGGATAAATTTAGATTAGATTAGATGAAACTTTGTCACTGCACATTCATGGTACATGAAATACAATTAGCGTCTAACCAGAAGTGCATTTTCACAGTGCAGAATAATTTGCATATATAAACAGTATGTGGAGAAAGAGTTATGTACAATGAGTGCAATGATTTTAGATGTATGCATTTAGGAAGATATTGTATAGCATGATAAATATTTTGCATAGGTAAATAGGCATAGGCAGTTTTCACCACTCTTTGCAACGCCTTCCTGTGCGACACAGAGCAGTTCCAATACCTGACTCTGATACAGCTGGCCAGGATGTTCTCGGTGGTGCAACAATAGAAGCTCATCAGGATGTCTGAAGAGGGATGCTTCTTTCTTAGAGCTCTTAGGAAGAGGAGACACTGGTGAGGCTTCTTGATCAGTCTGGAGATATTGGTTTTCGAGAAGCGATCCTCTGAAATGTGGATCACCCAGAATTTAAGGCTAGTGACACGAACTACCACCTCTTCATTAATATGAATGGGTGTTTTATATCAAAATATTTATGAATCTCAATGATCCGGTCATCCCTGATGAACAAAGCCGAGCGATGAGTGACGGTCCTGAGAGAAAAACTCCTTGAGATGGCATTAGGAAGAAACCTTGAGAGGAACCGGACTCAACAGGGAACTCATCCTCATCTGGGTGATAACGGAGAGCAGGGATTGATCTGCACTCATACTGTGTGTTAGGAGGCTGGAAGTTCAGTAGAACAGGAGACGTGTTTAAGTTCATATGGAGTCCAGTTCATTATTGGGGACTTGGGTAGACTGTAGGAAACTCCAGTCCTGAAATATTGAGCGATTGTCTCAAAGAACATCAGCTGAGGGCAGGACCGTCTTAATGGTAAAGTGGAACTGTCCCCAGTCACCACACGAGATCTCCAACCAGCAGCAAGGGACCAGGATGAGTCAGATAGCTGTAGAGGGGATCAACATGTGTGTGTGTGCGTGTATATAATATTGTTATTTTGTTTTAGTGTATATTGTTAGTTATGTGCTGCCTTTTCTTAGATTTAGACTTAGGAGTGGTGGTGCAGCGTTCCACAAGACCTTCATGGAAGAGTCAGCAGAAGAAAACCTTATCTGTGTCTCCATTATAAAATCATCAGAAGTCTGTAACAGAACATCTACAGAAGCCTGATGCGTTTTGGAAACAAGTGCTGTGGACTGATGAAGTTAAAATAGAACACTTTAGCCATAATCAGCAAAGGCATGTTTGGAGAAAAAAGGAGAAGGTGTTCATGAAAAGAACACCTCGCTAACTATTAAGCATGAGGGTGGATCTATCATGCTTTGGGGTTGTGTTGCAGCAAATACCAGCAAATTCTGGAAGCAAACATCACACCATCTGTAAAAAAGCTGAAGCTGAAATGGGGAACTAGAAGCTTTTTGTAAGGAAGAATGGGAGAAAATCCCAACAAGAGTTGAAAGACTTTCAGCGGCTATAAAAAGTGTTTCCAAACTTTTGCACAGTGCCACAATAATCTTTTTATTTTCTATCCTTGTTCAATTTATGACATAAAAAAGTAACTACGTGGCAGTGTCTGCTCAAAATATTGTGCATTTTTTCCCATTTCAAAGAGAGACTGTTAACATCTTTTCAATTAAAAGAAATCTCCAAAATCTGTTAATCAAGAGGTGCCTAAATTTTGTATAAGATTGTGTGTGTGTGTGTGTGGAGAGAAAGAGAGTGAAAGGAAGATATTAATACCTTCTCTCTCTTTCTCTAGATCAGGGGTCTCAAACTCAGTTCCTGGAGGGCCGCAGCCCTACAGAGTTTTGTTCTAACCATAATTAAAAACACCTGATCCAACTAAACAAGTCATTAAGGCTTATTTGAAAACTACATGGTATGTATGTTGGAGCAGGGTTGGAACAAAACTCTGT